>JAQIYI010000077.1:0-32413 GCA_034700265.1 Polyzonium germanicum
CCCCGTGTAACTCGTTAGCTTTAACGCTCAGACGATAAAGTTGAAATCATTTTGATAAAAAAAGCTTTCAACTCACTAAATCATGTTCCTTACGTGCCTGTATTATGCAGCGAAAAAACTACCGAAGAGCGATCAGAGCACGACCACCAGTTCCGGTGGCCATGGTGGACGTCGCGGCGTCGACTTGACGGAAAACCAGCAGCAATCGTCGGGCGGCTGCTGCAAGTGACGTGGATGTGTGTTATAATTGGTATCTTTCTCCATCTCATCCCGTACTGTTCGTTTTATCCACCTTCGATGATCTTGCAATGGCCTCTGGTGATGTGACTGTGATGTCTGCGACTTGAGTTTCAGAAGAAGAGAATGATTATGATGGTGATGATGATGGTGATCATGAGTGCCGCCGCAATATCCTTAGGACATAAACAGCAGCGTGAAAAAAAAATCCCTCTTCCCCCCCATCACCTTTATAAGTAGCAGCAACAGCAGTAACTACACGTACAACCAAACTTGGCATATGTATGCTTATGACGTTTAATTTTTGCGCGAGCTGATGACGTCTCTAAAACAAACCTTTTGGTTCTTAAATATTTCTGTGACCATGTATTATTCATGTTTCATCATTTCATTGTCCTAGCGAAAAAATACTACAAAAATATGCGGAAAAAATTGACGATTGAGCCTAGCTCGCATGCAGTTTGCACCCCCGGTCTTTATATTTCAAAATGGCTGAAATATTTTATACTTTTCAGTTTTGACGGCCAAAGGCGCAGTTCATTGGATTGAGTATTAAATCTTGCGCCAATGAGATTTCGTCATCGATAAATTAAGTAAAGGCGATTACACAAAAGTAAAATAAACAGACGCCGCGACCAATTTTGCATGTTTTTGTGTCAGGTTTGTCGCGTCTTGATTTGTCATTTATCTCTCGCGACTTAATCACGTACAATAAGATATGTTTATGCTACTATTCTAGATTATATCTATAAATTGCAACGAGTTTAAACAACTGCTCTCGCTCTCCCTTTAATGCGTCGTCCCTGTCTTTGAATCCTTTAATAACACTCCAAATATTTAAATAATCATGTAAAATCCAAATTATAACTTGAAATTATTTCATCATTATTAATATTGCGTCCTTTTGCAGCAATTACATTATTATTTTGCTAGGATCCACCTCCCCCCCTACTTGATCTGCGTTTTGCTTCCGAAACGTCTGCCCCTTATAAATTTATTAATTGCGGATTTTTTCTTCTGCAGATTGTTGTTCATTGACAAGATATAAACTAAATGTACTTTATATGATAGGGGCCTATGTATGAAACTACATTTAGTTTATTCATACATAAGGAACAAAAGTAATTCATTTAAATGTATTTAATTTGTCCTCAAACAAAATATTTTTCCCTTGCCCCACCAAGTTATAACTTAATACGTTGACCCGCGCAAGTCTTTGTCATATGACTTCCGTTGGGTCCATGGATCCAAGTATGTGTAAAAGTGGGGAGAAAAAAATGGTTCTGATTCTCGAATTAATTAAGACACCTCTTGATTGACGTGATTTAATTTTTTAATTTTAGATTTGTAAAGTGGGGCACCATTCCAAAAAAACAAAACAAAAAACAAAAAAATGGCGCGCGTGTGTTGAAACACAAAATGGTCTTTACACAATTTACACGAAGATTTCCTCTATTGAAGATGTTTCTTAAATGTTGAAAATACATGTGTGTCTCCTTTCCCTTTTACCACGCTCGATCCTGCTGTTCCTCGTGTTAATAATAATAATAATTACTAATTGTTACTGCTAAGAAATGTGAAATAGTTTGTGGTACCTCGTGTCCTATGTTGAAATTACAGTTAGTTATTATTGTCTCAAGACTTTTTCATTTTCTTTCCGTTATTCAGATTTCGGTTGACGTAGAAATGCGAGAAAAACAAACAAAATAATGGTCGGTTTCAGGCGCACCTGCGACAGACATGTCATGGACACACGAGTCACACCATGGTGGTGAGTGCTTAGCACTTTATTCATTGTCCGAGCGAGGAATTTCATGAGACTCGTTAATTGCTGCTGCACGTCGTTTCCCCTTTTACATCTCGTGCATGGTTAAAAAAGTACGTGCAATATAAAAGTATGCGCGGCGCTCTGTATACGCGTGTCACCGCGGTACACTCGCTCGGACTTTAATTATAGGCGCATTCTGTGCAACTAGCCTAGTATATAATTGCTATACTTTTATTCCTGCTATTCGAAACTCATTGCTGCTGGTAAATATCAATAAATGGGCTGATTTGAACGTTTACCCTATGTAAATCATTAATTGTTATACTTTATTATATGAAAATTAAAGTGTTAGAATACGGTAATTAAAATGTAACAAAAATTAATTAAAATGCGATAGTCAAGTTTTTTGCTGGCTTAATTTATGGTCATTTTATTTCCCGCGTCACATTTATAACTTCTGTCAACTAGAAGTAGGTCTACGTCCGTAGTATGTCGGCCCAAGATAATTATTGGAAATTTTTAGAAAAAATAATTTGAAATACATTGTATGTTTGAAAAATAATGAAATACCGTACATCATTAGGCCTATGTACGGAATGTGAAAAATAATGAAATACATCATTAGGCCTATATGAAAAACTAGGGTACCCGCGCCCACTAGTGGTCGGTTGGGGGCCCATGGGAGATAAAGCCAATAATTTAAGTCGTGGTTTTTGTTCTTAACAACAAATTAAAAACAAATTCCTGAAAGGCTTCAAGTTTATTTAAAGCACGGTCTTACATGGTGTATGTGTATGGTGTATGCGTGTATATGGTGTATGTAAGACCGTGATTTAAAGGTACCGGTAGGCCTACTTGATTTGAGTTAGGCCTACCGGTAACAAAAATCAAGTTGAAAAAAGTTTTATTTCTCCCCGCCAAACAAATATTTTTGATTTCTCCACGCAAAAATAACGCTAAATTCGACGTAGCTTGACAACGCTTGAAATAAATCACGGTCGTACTGAAATAAATAGATCCGTATATGAACATCGATGGGAAAATATCGATATTTTACCATCGATATTATATTTGGATCGATATAGATAATCAACCGCAACGCGTCATACACGAGTAATTTTGAGTAATTTTATTTGAGTATTGTAATTTTGACTATCGCACTAGCTGTTAGTTTAATAATTTGTTGTGCGTTAAGAGTTGCGTAACTATTTTTCCCCATGGCCTTCTGCTTCCACTAGGTGAAAATGGAGCGTCTCGCTTCGGCCAGAGTCGTGGTAATGGCTGGATCGCGGAGTTTGAGGACCACGCGACACGATGGACATCATGTCTCAGGCTGCGGCCTGAGCCTGCTCGGTCGGCCGTCATCGAGGTGCCATTCGTCAAAGATTATTGCGGCCCATTCTCCGCTGCTACGTCGGGCCACAGTGCGCCAACCGACGGGCATTTTGGTGCTGCACAGACGTACTTTAGTCACCGCCGTCGTCTTCAAGGTTCTCCGGTCGGTGCTCAAGCTGCGCTACGTCGTCGTCGGATCCGCCGTTGGCGGAGGAGTGTCCTTGCATAGAGTGAGTTGCTTAATTACTAGGCTAGTATAGGTACAGGTTATGGTACACGTAGCCTACGTAAGAGCTATAGTTGCACATGAAGATGCGATCACATCATTATAAAGTGCGAAAGGACACTCAGAGTACCGGTGTGACCATCGATCAACACGTGTAATTCTTGTCTGCTAGTAGTCCTCACGCACGTCCCTGCGTAGGCCTTAAATTAGTTCAAATGTAAGGGATTTGCATTGATTTCAGAAATACGAGGACTGGAAAGACTCGTTGCCTTCCATTAAGTGGCTGGAACCGTACAAGCCTTCGCAGGAGAGTATCGACACCTTCAGATCGGGGCTTATCGATTTCAAGAACAAACTGGCCGATGGTAATTCGCTAGGCACGTAAAAATCAACGCAACGCAAAATAATGTCATTTCGACTCATTAGACAGGATAAGTTTCACGTAAAATCAACAGAACGCTAATTATATGCCGGTAGGTCAGTAGCCTACCGGTAGTAAAGTATCCTGGCTGGGCGCCAAGGGGGGATATTTTACAAATGAGTTGAATTGACGTCATTATTTAGCGTTCCGTTGATTTTTGCCTGTACGGTAACTTGTGCTGTCTATTTGTGAAATATTCTTGCTTGACGTATAGCATAATTGTTTAGCGTTCCGTTCAGTTTTACGTGTACGGTAGCTCATTCTGCCGGTCCCTGTACTTTACAGTACAAAACCGTAAACAGTTTGGTAGCAAAACTATTTAGGGTCAGTATTACACGTTCGGTTTATTTATTTTGACTCAAGTCGAGCTCATCAAATACAAATGTATGCACCGTGGCCCAGGATTAACTAAGCCAGATTTAATATATCAATAATTAAATCTGGCTAAGTTAATCCTGGGCCACGGTGTAGTACCTAGCCTTAATCTATGGATACAATATCATTACATCATGTACCTGCCGTAGTTTGATAATTTGCTTACATAATACATTATGTATAGAGAGTGGCATCGTAAAAAGTGGAATTTCCTTTGCCGGAACTAAACTGCAGGATGTGGGAAAGTGGTTCGACGAGACTGCCAAAATGGCAGACAAGGAGCTGAGAAACATGCAACATTCAGGTGAGAGTGTCTTGAAAAATCCGAATTTTTGTATTCAATTTGTTTTGTTTTGTTTACAATATTAATGCCGAGGTTTAACTGAAACGATTTACTCATGGCACTATAGATGCTCATGGATATGGTTTCTCGATCATAGAGTCAGCATGGGACCTCTCAAAGAAAGCTAAAGATTTGTCGAAGAAAGCTATTGATTTATCGAGTGCTTCTAGTGAGAGTCATGAAAACCAGTCGGGCCAGAGCCCTAGGCAGCGGCCGAACGACAAGGAGAGGGTAGACAAGTTGCAACAAGAACTCATTGGAGTACAGGTAGGCCTATTTGTTAATTTGCATTTATTCTTTTAATTTTAATGTTTATATTTTCTCACATTCTGCCATTTTGTACAATCCAGACAAAATATCAACGGGAGATCGAAAGGCTGGAAAGCGAAAACAAGGAGTTTCGCAAGCTTTTGATGCTTAAAAATGGAAAGACTCTTTCAAAAAGGAAAATTAAGGTAGGCCTAAAATGTTAAGGCATACTCATTTTCTGATGAGTATAAGGAATTGGAAGGGTAGTCTTAAATTACTCTTAATTAAATTAATTTAATTTAATTTAATTAAATGAATTAAATTCTTAAATTATCTATTTTTATTCCATTCAAGAAATCTTTGATTGACATGTACTCGGATGTGCTCGATGAGCTCTCAGGTTATGACTCGTCCTACAACACGCAGGATCACCTCCCAAGGGTGAGCAAAAAAAACTAAATATATGCATTTCTTTGTGTCTTAATAACGCATTTGATTGCACTTTTAATTCATGTTTTTTTTAATTACTGCTAAGCTAATCAATAATTCTAAAAACTAATTACTATAACCAATTATTTCCTGTTGATTTGCAAACAGGTTGTGGTTGTTGGTGATCAGAGTTCAGGGAAGACGAGCGTCTTGGAAATGATTGCACAAGCTCGTATTTTCCCCAGGTTTGTTTTATTTGGCGGTATTTATTTATTAATTATTATTTTTTATCATTAATTTTTGATTAGAATCTATGCATGGACTGAGTCAAATTCCCGCACTTCTCGTTGGTGAGATTAATTTTGAACTAATCCTTAATTTTGTTTTAGGGGCGCCGGCGAAATGATGACGCGAGCTCCCGTCAAAGTGACACTGAGCGAGGGCCCTTACCACATTGCCCAATTCAAGGATAGCTCCAGAGAGTACGACTTGTCAAAAGAATCGGAGGCAAGTTTATTATTTTCTACCTAGAGCCCCTATTATTTCGCAGTGTTAAATTCTGTAGGTTAGAGAAGTGACTGTATTGCTTTAGTATAGCTATCAGAGCTGAGGTTGGATGTGGAGCAAAGGATGAAGCGCAGTGTGGCCAATGGAAAGACTGTTAGCAATGAGGTTAGAGTTCATTTGGATTTTTTTTTAATTTATTCTATTTAAGCTGAATTTTCAATTTGACAATCTGTCAAGATTCGAACAATCTGAATTGAATTCTAATTGTCTAAAACGATTTAAAACTTTTTTAGGTTATTTCCATGACCGTGAAAGGACCAGGTTTGCAGCGGATGGTTCTCGTCGATCTTCCCGGTATAATCAGTGTACGTTTATTCAGATTTATCTTAATTTATTACATTTTGAAAAGGAAACCTTTGATGAAAAGATCAAATTTTAAATAACAATTAACTTAGAAGTCCTTAGTTTTAGCCAAGGCTGTAAAAACAAGAAAATTTGAATTTTTGAAATCAAAATTCTTAGAAAAAGTTGTTTTTTGGTTTTTAACGAATATTTAATTCAACTCCCCTTTTTGACAAACAAAAAAGACGGTGACAACGTCCATGTCACCAGACACAAAGGAAGCCATCAAGCAGATGACCCAGCAGCACATGAGTAATCCAAACGCGATTATTCTTTGCATCCAAGGTAAGTGTGTTGACACTTGCACTTAAAAGATAAAACTATCTTGCTTAAACGCAAAGGTTACAAACGATTACTACATTTATAGATGGTTCTGTTGATGCCGAACGTTCTAACGTCACCGACTTGGTTTCTCAGATGGATCCGCAAGGACGGCGGACAATCTTCGTGCTGACCAAAGTGGACCTCGCTGAAGAGAACCTCACAAATCCAGACAGGGTAGCTTTCAAGTTTCATTTTTTTTAACTTTTAATTTTTAAAATAACTTTTCAAACAAAGGTTTTTTTTATTCATTTCCAGCCTTATGAGAATATTCTTTGAATTATTTTAAAAAGTGTTGGATTCAGGCTGAATTTTGTAAAACATTTTTCTGTAATTTTTCATTTCCATTTGTTAAGTTTTGAAAAATAATTTTTCCAATCATAATTATCGTTATGATAACAATGCATTTATTATAATTTAACTCCAAATTGCTATCATAAGGCTGGAACAATTAAATCCTTTACATGAAATAAATTCCAGTTTTCTAACAGTTTCTTTTTAAATAATTTACAGATACGTCAGATTCTTCAAGGCAAATTGTTCCCGATGAAAGCGCTGGGATATTTCGCAGTCGTGACTGGGAAGTACGGAAACAAGGATGATAGCATTCAGGCGATTAAAGCCTACGAGGAAAAATTCTTTCGCAATTCCAAGCTATTCAAGTAAGTTTCAGCGCATTCGCGTATCTTAAAATTCATACACGAGATTATTCTGATCTGATATGGCCAATAATTGTAAAAAAAAAGTTCTTTTAATTGGTCATAAATTGGACAGTTGTAATAGCTATAAAAAACCTATTTACATTATTTGATCCTCATGCAGAAAAGGAGTCATGTCCGCGACGCAGATGACAACTCAGAACCTGAGTCTCGCTGTGTCGGAACGATTCTGGCGGATGGTTAAAGAGTCAATCGAACAACAGGCGGACGCTTTTAAGGGTGAGGCCTGCGAGTTTGAGTTTGAGGGCTCATGCATTATGAATAACTTATCAGAGTTTTTTCGTTTATAATTTCAGCCACGCGTTTCAACCTTGAAACTGAATGGAAAAACACTTATCCACGGATACGAGAGCTGGATAGGGTGAGCTGGTTAATCCGTTTATACATATTAACTGTTTAATCTGTCATGGTGAAGTTGACTTCCACTTGCTTCAGGATGAACTGTTTGAGAAAGCTCGCGGCGAAATTCTTGATGAGGTTGTAAATTTGAGCCAACTTACTCCGCAGCAATGGTGACACTTCGCTTTTTTGTTTACTGTAATCAGAGAGACGTGCAAAACGTCACGTGACAACACTGATGTACGAATGTCTGATCAAATTAATCATTTCTTTATAGGGAGGACGCTCTAGCCAAGAAGCTGTGGGAGACGATGGCCGGCCATGTCTTTGAAGACATCTATCTGCCAGCTGCGCAGACTCAAAACTCTGGGTGCGTTTAATGTCAAATTTAATCCCACGTTTTCTAGCGAACGAATCATATAGTCACTTCACAATTGGGCGTAGTAATTAATTAATAAGCTTTTATAATTAATTAATAAGCTTTTATAATTAATTAATAAGCTTTTATTGTTAATTTTGCAGTACATTCAACACAACTGCAGACATCAAGTTGAAAATATGGGCCGAAAATATTTTACCAAAGAAATGTATCGAGGTGAGTACGCATCGTAGATTTTATGCGTTCTCAGATTTATTATCATTAAAAAATATTTCTTTTTCAGAAAACATAATCTTACAAAAAAACCAAAAATAAAAATTAATGAGGCTACCCCTTTAATAACCTTTTTTTGAAACCTCCAAATGTATCGACGTGCAGGTTGGTTGGGAGACACTCGAGTCTGAATTCACGCAATTCATGGACAAGGCGAAATTGTCGAAGGATCACGATGACATCTTCGACAAGCTAAAGATGGTCGTCGTGGATGAGGCAGTCAAACGCCACAGTTGGGAAGACAAGGCTTTGGAAGTATTGGTAAGTGTTGCCTATGCCTAATTTGATTCTTGTCACTATGCCACTACCGGTATATGCCGTATGTCAATATGTATGGTTCGTTTCTGCATTAGCGTGTTATGCAACTAAATGCATTGGAGGACCGTTCTGTTCCCGACAAAGCACAGTGGGACCGTTCAGTCAAGTTCTTGGAGAACAGCATCAAGGAGAGGCTAATTGTTGGTCGGCATTTTTTTGTTCTTTTAGATTATATGGAGATTATCGATGTAAAATACATTTGTTTTTAATTCTCTTGTTTAATTTGTTGGGATTGTATGATGATCAGCTGATACTGTGCTGAAGGATCTTACGGGTCCAGGCACGTGGGAAAAATGGATTCATTGGACGTCGCCCACTGACGAACATCAGGCGCATATTGCCGTCAGAGCTGAACTCGAGAAACTCCTTCAATCCAATAGGGTAATTTGATTATTTTGTTTTATTTGTTATCGTTAAATTCATTTTGATTGATTGGTTTTGAACTTTCTTTATTAAAAATGCCTAGTTCCACAAGCCAATACTGAATGCAGAGGAATTGACAACAGTGCGAAAGAACTTGCAGACAGTCGGCATAATGGTGGACAACATCTTCGTGAGTATTGTATAGATTTTGCGTTTTTTAAATTTCTGATTTGTGACAATTCTTTGCAAATTATTTAAAACATTTATTTAATTATCAAAAAATAATTTAGAACATTTATTTAATTATTTAAAAATAATTTAGAACATTTATTTAATTATTTAAAAATAATTAAGAACATTTATTTAATTATTTTAAAATTATTCAAAAATGTGATTTGTTTTTGCAGATTGAACAGACGTGGCATCCCGTGTATCGCATGCATTTTCTGCGAAAGTCCTACTTCAAAGCTCAAGACTGCAGCAAGGGGTTCTACGTGTACAAACAAGGACTCGAATCGGAGGCAAATAATAAACCCGCTTTGGTTTTTTTTCTTTTTGTTTTCAATTGTTGTGGTTCCCGCCTCCATTATTGAAAACACTCTTTGCGAATATTCTCTAGGTCGACTGCAACGACGTGGTGCTGTTCTGGCGCATCCGGCGAATGCTGGACATTACGAGCAACGCGCTTAGGCAGCAAGTCATGAACCGAGAAGGTTTGTCTGTCTAGCCCTAACACCAGCAATTTGGGCGCCAGGGCGTTTAACCATATTTTGTAACTTATCATTAATCATTAAAAGCTTAATAATAATAAAATACTTCCGTTCAAATGATATTTTTTATTTTTTTCATATTAGCTCGCCGCCTCGAAAAGGAAATCAAGGAAGTGTTGGACGATTTCAACCAGGATAAGGACATGAAAGTGAAATTGCTCAGCGGACGCAGGGTACAACTGGCAGAAGAGCTAAGTAAGTGTGTTCCATGAGAATTATTGAACAGCCTACATGATATTAACCAGCTAATTATTTTATTTTGAATTTTTTTTCTTTTTCAGAACGAGTTCGCCAAATACAGGAGAAACTGGAAGATTTTATCAAAGCGCTAAATGCAGAAAAGTAACGACGAAAATGCTTACGTGTACAGTCTACGTCAAAACCATAATTAATTACCCCTTAATTATTATCACTAATATTTAGGTACCGTTGCCAAATCGTAACCAAACAAAAAATGGATTTAAAAAATCTTTATTCGACTTTCGTACTTTTGACAAATTCTTTGCTTCCTTGAGGGAACATACGGAACACTAGTGAGGAACCAGACTGACAAGAGGAATTGACCGGAAGTTCCTTCTGTTTCCTCTTAGCAGTCTCCTCAACAGTGTTCTGTTTTGCCCGGTTGAATACAAATGAATAGTTGTTAAAAGTTCCGTAGATTACGAATCACTTTACATACCGGTACTTAAAGTAGCCTGAACTTTAAGGTACGCTTAGTGCTTATTTATCTAAAATGTAAGTTAAACTCCAAATAAAGGATTTTCACTTAGAAAAATACGTCCGATATGCACATGAGCGCTCATGCATGCAACATGATGCCTAAATTAACTGCGTTCTGCAGCCGCTCGGCCTGACGACGTCTTGACTCGCTGATTTTATCTTTTATTCTTTCAAAAAAAATTAATGTATGGCCGAAACAATTCTTGATCCCGTTTCGTGTGTAAGTTGTTTCAAAAAAGTTGCAAAACTTCTTGTAATCCAATTAACTGAATTTATTTTAATTTGAGCTCCAACCATGTTTACCGTATGGTTACCATATGACTACCGTAATAAACCAATTAAAATAAACCAGGCGGACAGGCATACGCTATTAATATTTAAAATAATTTTCAATGAACTTGAATCACGTCTTAAGGTCAGCGATTATTTTTCATGTTTTTTGGATTAATAATTTACACTGCATAAATTTGCTATGCCATCAGAATCGATCTTTAATTTTTTTATTTGAACTTTTAAGGAGTGAAGATAATTTACATTTAATACCATTAGATTTGGATTTTGGAGTTTTGCCAGGTTTCACAGGTTTTTCAAACACCCTGTATAATGCTCAGCAGTTGGCTGTGGGTTCGAATCCCGCGCATCGCCGCGTATTATTTTTTTAAGCCAATTTTTAGATTTATTAAATTGAAAACTTAATAGCCTAGTGCTTTATCACAATAAATTATGTTATGAAATAGAATTATGATCATAAAAGAAATGAAAAAAATGAAAATAAAAATTCTTGATGTCAATTATCTGGCAACCCTGTTTAAATTTTTTATTGTTCTCTAATCCTGCTGTTTCCTGCATGGTAGGCCTAATGGTGCCCAACTTCGGAGTTATTTCTTCAATCTTCATGACTCACTCAACGCTCAAGGAATGCCGTAAGAAAACATTTTACCTTATTTTGGTCAGATATGACTCGTAAAAAGGGAACAAAAAACAACTTGTTGTACCTGGTTTAGTAATTGGTTAATTAACTTAATTTGTATAACTGCGCCAGTAGGCCTACAAAGGACTAATTTGAGGACTTTGCATCAGGTGTTGCCCTGTGGGTCCTTGTGACGAGTCCCCAGGGTGAGGTTCGACTGCGTCACATTTACACCAATAATAACGAATAATAAACAAAATGAAGCAATTTTAGCACAAGAAACTAACGAGAAACTAAGAGACTAAATGTCACACTTACTGTGACTTAAATGGCAATTTGTCAATTTCTTGTGCTAGCTAGGCCTAATGGTTTATTTGGGCTAGCAGCTCGGGCTAGAGGTTAGGCTTAATTTGTTTAAATTTTAAAGTTTTAGCCTAGTGGAATCACTAATGACATTTAGAGCTGTCTTGACTTGAAAAAATCCCAAGACAGCATGGAGAAATGACGTCATAACGTCATTTCTACCAAGATATCCCAGAATCCCAAGACGGTTCTGATATCGACTCGCCACTGCCCAGATGACCACCCCTCTCCGACGGCTGTAAGTGCCTCAAAAACACAGAAACCTATACCATAACCATACCAAGGCGCCGTACCGTTCCCAGCTCAGCTAGTTTGTGTGTACAGTCCGCGCACTTTGCCCCTAGGCGATCGAAGATTATGTAGGCGGCCTCGTAAAATGGCATCAAATGCCCTTTAAAGTGCGCTTGATTCAAAAGCTGTAGGATAAGCTGCTTGGTATAGGCCTAGCTCCGTCCGGACCATTAGACGCATTTAAGCGCCGTATCCTATAGCCTAGTCGATCGATCGAATTGACGATTTATTTAATATTTGTTTTCAGGATTCACGACCTACAAGAATGGTGTTGAGACCGGGCTGGCCGCGGAATGGATGAGGCTTGTTCGGAAACCGACAGCGGCGGAGCAGGTGACGAACAGCAGCAGAGCGCGGTCGAAGATGTCGTCAGAATGAGGACAGAAATCCAGCAGAACGGCGAGGTAGTCGTGTCGATCAGCGACGACAGTTTCGTCAATGGAATAATGGATTCGGCCGGAGACAACGGTTTCATGGAAAAATCGAGCGTCACACTGATCAATGTCACGAACGAAAAGATCGCCTCCCCACCGGATTCCGATCATAATGATCGAGAGCCGCAAAAAGAAGAGACAATTTTGGAAGTAGGCGCAGCCAAAGATGATCGAATTACTTCAAAGTCGAGCGATGTTCCTCTTGATGAATTCGACAGTAGTTCACAAGCAATAAGCAGTAGCGACGACGTTGTCTCATCATCTGAGCCAATGACGCCATCCATTGAGCAAGAAGACGACGACGTGGCACCTCAAGTGCCCTTGAAAAAGACACGAGCAAATTCGGCAGTGGACGTCGCAAATTCGGAACCGATTTACGACGTTCCAAGGTCATTGTGCGCCCCTCAATCGGACGTACTCGATGGCGACACTCAGGATGGCCTAGATGACACTTACGATGTACCCACGGAAGAGGACGTGGCCGACTCTGAACAGGAGGAAGACGGCGGCGTCGTTAGGTCGGAACCGGAAGTTCTCGAAGACTTGATGGACAGTACGGAAAATGGCGACACGGAAAATGTCTACGAGGAGATCAGGCGAGTCGGCGCTAGCAGAGCGTCGAGGACATCGACGCCCGTCGATATCCAATCGGCGGGCAATGTCGTCGTCGACGGCGAGTCCATCTTCAAGCGATGCAGTCTCGTCGACGAGGTGATGGACGAAGTGGAACGCGTTCAGCAGAAACACGATCAGGTTCTGCAAGAGCTCAACCTGGACATCGAGAACCTGATCATGCCTCTGTCGCCGATGGACGGCCAATCTCGACCGACGTCGTCGTCGTCGGTGTCTGAGGTCGACTTTTCTCCCCTGCAACAAGTTCCGCCGAGAGTGCCGCCTCACGGCACGCTGCCATTGAATGCCGGCGCTAGTACTTGTTGTGATAACTCATCGGCACCCGCAGTCGGTGCAGTAATTGTCGAGCACAAAAGTTGCAACAGCCACGCCAATCGCGTGCTGCCGCCACTTCCCTTCGAGGCCGAATTGGACAACAAGCAGCATGGATATCCAAGGTCAGAAAGGGGCATCGTAGATTTTTTTGGTTTTTATATTTATTAGGCCTACGAGCACAAGAAATATTTCTATTCAGAAACCTGAAGCCATAATCTTGTAATAACGAAAACCGAACGTGATTCCCCCCTTTAAAGCGCGTAAAAGCTTTTGAGTAAAAACATGTGGTATGAAATGACCTACTTTTTATCTCTACTTGTGATACATATCTTGGTATGGATTGAGATGTTTTACATTTTTCTGCTAATATATGCTTTGGTGCGACAAATTTGCTCAACAATTTCATGTTTTAGCTTTTACTTTGAACCCGCCTACAAAAAATACTAATTTTATTTATCTATTAATTTGATTTGTTTCTTTTCAAGGCGATCTTCTATCACCATGCCGCTTAAGGACAGGGAACCATCCAGGCGCTTATCGGAGACGATTGGTCCTGCACAGCCGCTGACACCAACTTTGTCCGGATGCCCACGCCACCGGCCGCCTTCCAACTGGCTATCGCGGCTGCCCAGTCTTTCCAGCTTCCGGGGTGAGAGCTGGTCCTCTTTAAAACTTAATCGAAGTCTTAAACTTATTATTTTATTGACAATTTAATTGAAGTCAAACTTTTTATTTTATCAAGAACTTAATTTTAGTCAAACGGCTGTTAAATATTTAACTGCTTTATAGTTTTGCCCAGGTGCAAGATTAAATAAAAATGGTTTCGTGCCAAAAGCTTTTTCTGCAATATGTAAGTGACGTTTTAACGCTGTGAAAATTCGGTCAACTGCCGCATGTCTGGGAACTGATTGTGGTTGTTTTTCTAATTATTTTTTTTGCTTTATTAATCCAACATAACAACGCGCTCCTACTTCCTGTACTGAGCGCGTGCATTATCAGACTATATGTTAGGCCTAGATTTATTGCTCTCTCTTTTCATGCATGTGTTCGCTTGTTTATTTCTCGTCACTTTTAGAGAAAAAATCGAAAAGTGAGAAAAATCTTGTCTCTCCTTCCTCCTCCTCCTCCTCTTCTTCCAAACGATTTTCGTGGAGATCGTCTTTTGGGTACTCGGAAGAACCGTTGTATGTGTTGTATGATGACAGCCATCGTCTGCATGAAGGTCAGTGCTTTCAGTGCATGCCATTTGCTCATTTTGTAATAGTGCAAGGTCTTTTGTATGGCCTAAAAGTAGAAATTGCCGAAATGTCCTGCAAGGAATTCAATTAATTGGTTGCTTACAAACGGCCAACTTTTTATCTTTGCTTGCGGCCTATCTTTGCTTTCATTTACATACCGTGCCTTGCATTTTTATTTTTTAGCTTTTAACGCGCGTAAAATAAAACCAACCAAGCTGAGATGCGTTTCGACGCATCTTAGCTCAACAAATCTATGTTTTAAATGCTTTTACTGTGAACGCGACATCATATTCACCTTAGCAAATAATTCACTTAAAAAATCGCTAAATAATTTTCGCTTAAAAACAATTGGCTAAGATGTAATATTGGCTAAGTTTTAAATTTTAAAATTTTTTTGGAGTCATTAGTTTAATAGTTCTGTTTTCTGCAACTTTTTTTCTACATCTACATGTAATTTCTTTGAACATGGACATTCTTTTTTGTTGTTGTTTAATTTTCGAAAGGTAAAAAGTATAACTTGGAGGATGAGATTTACGAGGACATTGACCGGCATAGCGTCCATAGAACGCTTTCTTCGTCCACTTCAGGTTCATGTTAATTCCATTTTTTAATAGCAATAAAATAGAAACGACTATCCGTCTTGAGTATTAAGAAAATAATTTTTGTTCAGGGTTGAGCGAAGATTGCAGTGACACAGAGAGCCTGCAGAGCATCAGCGCAATCAGCGTGTCCAGTTTCAAGGACAGGATTCTGCACCTCGGTAAGAAGTTTGGACGGCAGAGTGAGAATAAGACCAAGGACATTTCGAAAAACAAGTTTCCAGATCAGGTCTGAATTTCCTTCTGCGTTCTCCGTGTTAGTAAATTTGGCAATTGCCTGATTGGCGATCCAAATTATGCGTTTTCGATAAAACAATTAATTTGGCAATACCTCTTCAGGTTTTTTAACGGACGATGATTATGATGCAATTCATTGTTCTGATTCTAGTGTTGCCAATTTAAAATGTTTCATCTGAAATTGCACAATTCGTACTCGATTAGTTATCGATGCTGATCATATTCCCTATGTATTGAAAGACGGACATCAAACAAGAGGGAAAGCTGATGACGAAGTTCTTCAGCAAAAACAAGGACTACAATGCTGGAAAACAACCGGATAAAGTGGCTGTCGCCGAAGTTCCTAAAGGTTAAGAACTGCTGCGGATGTTTTGCGGACAATTTGTGAATGTAAGTCGATCATTTTTGATCAACTGATTGATGTCTTGATTTTTTCGTGTTTAGAAGACGAAAGATTACAGCAGCAGCAACAGTACGTGGCTAGTCATAATCTCGTGGCAATCTTGCCTCCTCCACCATCCGATCTTACACCTGAGCAAGTAAGTCTTCGCTTAGTGATAGTTTATGTTTGTATTTTTCACCTCTAAAAGCCTTTTCCTATCACCCAATCTTATTTTTTTTATCAAATTTTGTCAAAGTTATTACGGTAGTTAGAAATACTTTATTCAATAATCTTAATTTAAAATGAATAAAATCTTGTGATGAGACTTTCATCACAGTTTTTTTTTAAATCAAGATATAAAGATAAAATATTTCTAACTACAGAAATTTTAAATCCTGCGGGTGTTGTATTTGCAATGCGTTTATATATGTTTGTAACGTGTGGTTCATTGGTCTAGGCTAAAAGGCGCTACATCGTCGGCACTTTGGTTCACAGCGAGAATTCCTACATTGCGTCACTCAAGAGGCTAGTTCAGGTATACAGAATGTATTTAATTTTATTATTTTGTTTAAATGTTTGCGACTAAGTGTATGTTTAGTTGTTAAACGCATGTTCCAAGTGCTTTCTCCCATCAGGTAGTGGAACCTCTATGGTTGAGTGTTTAGAGTGTCGCGCACTTTAATCCGTTCCTCCTCAGTTGCCTGTGGGCTTGAATCCCGCGTATACCTCGTGGATGTTTGTCTCGTTTTCACACCCAATAAAAATGCAAAAATATACCTACTACGTGTACAGTTTACTTGTAAGAATCTTAATTTGCATTTAATCCACTCGATTTGATCTATTCCAGGATTACAAGAGGCCATTGGAAGAGTGCTTACCGCCGATCATCAACCTGAACAAGATTTCAACGCTATTTCACAAAATTCCGGAAGTCCTGCAAATACATCTACATTTTGGTATTTCTTTGGTGACGTGTGTTCGTCATTGGGACAAGGATGAAAAGATTGGCAATGTCTTCATTAACACGGTGAATAAAGTATAGATTTTTTAGACGTCAAATATGTCGCATGTACTCAGTACACCTTCATTCAGCCATTTTTATGTACTGTATGTGTGTTTATTTTATAAAGTTCTCAAAGTCGTCAGTCCTGGACGCCTACAGTGACTTCATAAACAATTTTTCTTCTGCAATGGAGCTTGCCAAGCAAGAAGCCAAACGAAAAAGTGCATTCACCGATTTTCTCAAGGTACCGGATTGACATTTTTTCCATCAGATTCAAGATTTGGAAGCACTATTGATTGATCAATCAGTTCGATGAGCATTATCAAACCTAATTTTATTTACAGATGAAACAGATTACTAGTCACGATCGCTTGTCCTTCTTTGGTCTTATGGTGAAACCTGTGCAACGGTTTCCGCAGTTCATCTTATTACTTCAGGTTAGTGTTAAAGGGAGAGAGTCCCGTTACAAAATTTAAATTATTGCATAAAATCAATAATTTAAACTTTGTACATTTTCTTGTTTTCTCCGAAATTTTTTTTAAATGTTCATTCAATTATTTTATATTCGGGGTGTATTTTTTTTTGGTAGGACCTGTTGAGGCACACACCTTCTGGTCACCATGACCGCCTATCGCTTCAGCTGGCGCTCACGCAGATGGAAATGCTCGCCGAGATGCTCAACGAGCGTAAACGAGAGAGCGACCAGGCAGGAGCTGTCCATTCGATCCTCGCTCACGTCAATGCCAAGCTGGCTGCTCGATCTCTTTCGGAGGGTTCACGCTACCTTCTCAGGCAGGATACTCTTACGCAGCTGGTACGTGCGTCCACTGGGCTATAGTTTTTTTTTAAACGTCAAATCTTTTTCATCTGCCACGGGACATATTCCTAGTTGCTTGAAGAGTGTAATCATTCTACTTATAATTACTTTTTTTTAAATTCACTTTCTACTCAAGATTTTCAATCAAAACGGTCAATTGACAAAGTTCAAAGAGCGATGTCTCTTCTTGCTCAACGACTTGTTGGTTTGCGTCAACATTTCCACCAGGCATAGGTGAAGAATGTCATCATCGCGAAATTAATAAGACTTCGTCATCAAGCTGGGTGCCCATAAGGGAATGACCAACCTTAACTTGATTTTTCTGTAGCTCTTCTGACAGCAAGGCAAAATCGACAAGGCACTCTCTCAAGTGGGCGGTTCCGGTGTGCGACATTGAAGTTCAGGAAGATGCGTCGCCGATTCTCAATCGACTCGTATTTGCAATGGCCACTGGGCAGAGCAGTGCGACGAAAGGAGGTTGGATTCTTTATTTTTTTTTTTTGGATACTGTATTTCATATGCCTTTGTTTTACCTTTTAAACAACATTCTAGCTACCAAAAAAAACTCTTTCTAAATATATTTTTGGTTTTATTTTAAAGGGTTTTTAAAATGAAATGAATTTTTTTTTTTGCTTTATATTTTCAGCAATTGACGAAATGGGTGATGTTCAATCGCTCTATCAGGATCTGAACGATTTAATTCACGATTTTGAGGTCATCAGCAGGATTTCTTCCTTAGTCTACACATTGAGGAGGCGTCACACGGTACGATTTGTGTAGCTTTAAGAATCCTGCCACGACGTGAAAACCACGCATTGAGAGAAGAATTCCGTTTTTGTTTAATTAGAATTCGCGTAAATATTTGTTGCACAAAAGTAAGATACAGTAAAAAAATATGCAACAAATTCAAAAATTGAAATCCCTTTTTCACCGATAGACATTATGAAATTTGAACTACACTAGGAGTTAACGTTGTGGTTTTATTTAATTAGATCTTGTCAGTGGACGCAATGCACCAGGTGTCACAGTCAGTTCAAAAGGCGATCCAGCAGAAGGACGAAGAAGTCAAGTGGCTCGATAGCTGCTGCCTGCAATTCACACTTCCGCTCAAATCAAAGTAGGCCTATTTCTACATTTTTTTTTTCTTAAACGCATGATTGTCTGCGCCGATGTAATTTTTAATTCTTTTGACTCTTATTTCTATTCAAGAACTGGTAAAGTCCAGCGGCAGCTGGTTATCTTTCAGACGAAGAGCATGGACGTCAAACAAGAGTGGATGACTGACGTTCGTTTAGCGCAACTCGCTTTGGGTAAGCTGATTTCGAAAGCATACAATCGCTAGGATATTATTACTATTTTATTATGATGCACATACTAATAGCAGCTGGTTTTAGATGCAAGGAACGCGATGGCCTGGGATTTTCCTGATCAAGAGAGACGTCCAAGTACCAAAGTACCTTTGTTTGTCAAGGCAGTTTCTGTGTTGTCAGCCAAGGTCCCGATGGAGGTATTTTTTATCGTATTTTTTGAAAATTACATATTTCTAACTCACAAATTTATCCTCCGAGGATGAACTACTGAAAAAAGTAAAATTCCAAATTAATTATCTTCATTTTATTTTATAAACAGGTGAAGTGTGGCTGTTATCACAGAACGGTTTCTTCACGATTGCCTCTAAGGCCTCAAAACTTCGTTTGGCTGTGCTCCACGGATGGATTTAACTGTCACATCAGGTTTTGAGCCATTAATTTTGACATGATGAAAGTCTAATTATTTGTGTTATCTAAATATTTAATTTAATTTTTTTTTAAATATTATCGCAAGCGTTCACACGCTACGTCAGATGGGAATTCGAGAGGTTTTCAGCTTCGACCTGATGGAATGTCGCATCTCGTCAATGGAGTCGGTTCCTGGTTCGGAATCGCCCACTGATGCTGTGAGCCTGTTTGGCGACACGGTTTGGATGGGAACGGAAAGCCGAAGGTTAGTTACGTTGTGGCATCAATGTTGACAACAAATGTTGGCATTGTAATGCTAAAATGATCATTTAATTATTTTATTCAGCTTTTTAAAATTATTTTAAACAGGGTCGTCATTTACAGCGGTGGTGGAGTCCAGAATTTCCAAGAAGTCGGTTCAGCGAACATGTCTGCACCCGTCCTTCACATAAAGTATCATCTGGGGCAGGTTTACGTGGCGTTGGCGAATGGCACCCTTGCAGTCTTCAAGAGAAGCTCGGGTATAGCTAGCCTCTTATATTTTAACTCTGCATTTTACCACGCACGGCTAAATATGTTTGCATCATTAGGTAACCAATGGCAGATGAAAAACTTTCAAGTTGTGGCCCTCGGCTCGGAGCCCGTCACGTGCTTGCTGTCCGTCAACTCTTTCATGTATTGCGGTTGCGGACGCCAGGTTTGGGTGCTCGACTCTCTCACGGCGAATATTGTGGTAAGCAAATCACATTTGAACTCTCCGCAGGTGAGAAATGTTTTCATGAATGGATAATTTCATTTTTCTAACAATGTTGACGATGATGGCATTTAGCACGTTCATTCCGTTCACCACGATCACCTGGGAAACATTTACACCATGGCTCATTCGGGCATTGGCCTCTGGTTGAACCTGAGAAACACGCCGCTGGTGTGCCTGTATCACGCGGAGACCTTCCAGCATCTGCAGGACATCAATGTGACGTCGAGTGTAAAAAAGGCCATCACTGGTAGGCCTAATTTGTGCGATAAAAATCTGGTTTTTTAGGTTTTAATTGGCCGCCATAATGCCATCTCCAAGATGGCGGCCAATGCTCACATTTTTGCCTTCAGTAGAACGAATTTTGCTGCGAATTAAATACGAACTCATCACGTGACTACTTTTCTCACACGCTTATTGGCTAAAGTGGTCTGCGTGATTAAAAAAATCGCATGAGAATTTCATAACTAGCGAATCAATTTAATTTAATTTAACAAGAAATTCGCAGCAAATGAAAATTCCCCCTCCATGTGAAACCAAGCTTTTGGAAACGTTCAGTATTTGAGGATTTATTTTTAAATTATTTTGCAGAAGAAAGCCGTCCTCGAGCACCGCGAAACATTTACGTGACCGTGTTGACGGTCAGCTGGGGCCTGCTATGGATCGGCACCAACGTGGGAATCGTCTTGTCCATCCCGCTTCCGCGCCTGCAAGGCATCCCCATGTTGGGCCGCAGAGCCAACATGGCATACCACGCTCACGTCGGACCCGTCTCTATGGTGCTCGTTCTCCAGGGACCATCTTTTTATCCTCTGAGATCGACGTCGACTTCCGCCAACGTCGCCGCTGCTTCGACTGCAATTGCGGATAACTCGAGCGCATCGGCTACCACCGTCACCACCACCCCTATAGGACTCACTCATCAGGATCAGTTGAATAAAATGCAGACATCCAGCGGAACCTCCAACGAAAAGCTCGGTGGTGAATTGCAATCGCTCTCCAATGGCTCATCTAAAGAGTTCTTCCTTGGTGAGCATTACTTAAGTATTACTTAAGTATCACTTACATATATTTGAAATGTTATTAATCAAGCATATTTTACAAAATTCATGACGTGTGTTTCTAACTCGTCGTCGTTGCATACCACGATAAATATTACAGGCGACAGTCTGTCTAGCCCGGGCGCCGAAGCGAAGACGCTTCCGAGAAGCTGGAAGCCGCCGTTGTCGCAGTCGTTCATCGGCGAGGCCGAATGCGACGTGTACGGTCTGTACGGCAACTTGCTGAACGTGAAAGAAGATTCCTCGATGACGCCGCTCGAGGAGGACTTGCGGTCCAGCGATCCCGAACTGATTCCCAGCCTGGTGAGCACGCTGGATCGACGATTGAGGCTTAAGTTGAGCCGACCGCGCTCGTTCGACCTGGCCAACCTGACGACGGCTGGGCTCTCGGGCAGCGAGAACGGATTCTTCTGCGCATCGTCCGGCTCGGAGGACGGAAGCTCGGCGACCATCTCGCTCGCCGAGATCCCCGAGACTCTAGTCGAGGAACCGGCGGCCATCTCCAATTCCGATCTTCAAGTCACATCGCCTCATCCCGCAGGAACGGCCACAACGCCCAACGAACAAATTGCGTCCAAAGGTGCGGCGCAGCACTCCACCGCGCAAAGGTCGCTCTTGACTCTAATCGGTGGTCGCGGCTACGTGGACCTGAGAAGCGTGCCGATGCCGCCTCCTGTCAAGCACAGTGCGAACTCAGCTATTGCTCAAAACGACGCTTACGTCATCTTGTGGGAGATGAAGATATGATGCCTGTCTGCCCGGCTCACCTACTTAAGGCAGTCGATGCACTTTCGGACCAAACTTGCTTTGTATCCTTTCACGGTCACAGTTCTAATTCACAAAAGTAAGTATACCTACAGCTTTTTTAAGCCTTAGGGTCCTCAATTTTACTTGAAATTTGTTTTCAAATTCATGGCTGTACTGCGCAGCTTCTTGTTAACTCAACTCCGTATATTTTTATAGGGAAATTTTACCAATTATTGCGTTATACGCTGTTCAGACTCCAGAAAATTTAACTGCAGTTAAAATCTTTAACTGCATTTATAGTGCCCCAGGAAGAAAAAAAGTATTTAGAAATATTTTCTCGCATGAACTTATCTCTAGAAATATTTTTAAATTTGGTGGAAATTATTTTCAAGTTGGTATCAATTTTTCTATTTTCTTGACAACTTTAAAAGTATTTTTAAATCATTTATAGTATAAATGTTAAATACTTTTTAAGTTGGCAGAAATTATTTTTAAAGTTGCCGGAAAATATTTTTAATAATACATAAATTATTTTTAACTTGCCTGAATTATTTTTGAACTTTTCAAAAATTAATTTTCGAGGTAAACTCTTAATATTTAACACGATGCAGAAAATACTTTTTTTTAAATTATCATCTTGTGCCACTATATTTAAGTCTTAACTATAGTTAACTTTTTAGTTTCCAGCTGTTTCCACCAGAAAATTTAACTGCAGTTAAAAATGACCTGCATTAAAGAGGCCCAGAAGGATAAATTTCACAGAAAATATTTTTTCATGTTGGAAAAAATATATTTTCAAACTTGGCCAGAAATGATTTCTTTCAATTTTCCAGTAGAGCCAAATTAGTTTACAATTATCGAGATGACCTCGAAAACGCCATTATATTTTTTTCAGAATTAAAAGGGTTATCATAGTTTTAACTGCAGTTAAATTTCCTGGAGAAAGCTGGGTATGTTAATTGACATTTGATATGCCAGTTCAGTTTAGACACATTTCTGCGCCTTATATATACATTGCAGAGTGTGACTAATTAAATTATTAAACTGAATTGACATGTATGTTCATTGTTCACACTATAGTGAAAAATACGACCTTGTACTTTATAGTTTATATACACTATAGCTATACTTAGCATTAGCTAGTCATGTTGAACCGTTGAGAAAGTATAATTGAATTTTAAACACGTGTTATATTAGCGCGCATTAACTTCATATGTTTCAAAAATCCAAGGCATCGTTTATGTTTATTTTTATAAATATTAAATAATAATAATAATGATAAAATACAGGGTGTGCTAAAACTAAATTAACCTACAATGTGTTTATTCCAGCTTTGTTTTTCATTAATATAAAACAATTGAAATCAGACAAGATTATACAGTTATTTGTTTTATTGAAGAAATCGAGCTAGGAACAGCTTCATTGGTTTTATCACATCCTGTATAATGTACATGAACACTTGTATAATGGCCTAGAATTACCAGCGGAATTACAAGCATTGTGCAAATAAAGTGTTAGTTCAGCTTCGTTTGTTTGACGACATTTTCGTCTACAACTTTGCTATTGACATTTAACAGCATATAAGCTCAACAAAATGCTTTTAAAAATGGTCTTCCAGCGAAAAAATATGGCCCGCCTACTTTAAAAATTCCTTTAAAAAAAGGAAAGTTCTTTTTATGTAAAAAATTAAAACCAATAATTTCAACTTAATTTAATTTATGCAAAAAATTAGAACCAATGATTTCAACTTAATTTAATTTACGCAAAAAATTAAAACCAATAATTTCAACTTAATTTAATTTATGATAAAATGTTTTTTATGTAGGCCTAGTTACACTAATTTATCTAATTTTAATAAACTCAAAAAGTTAAAATTACCACATAGAAATGTTCTAAATTTAGTAAATTAATATTAAACAATGCTCTAAATCTACTAAATTAATGTTACCGAATACCGTACAAAAATTAGGCCTATCAAAATTATGTTAAGATAGAAAGATAATTAATTATTAATGTAAAGTTTACATAAATTGTTTTTTTAATTAGAAGATAATTCTAACGATGCTTTTCAAAGAGAAAAATGCTTTTAACTTGAATTGTTTTAAAAGAGAAAAATGCTTTTGATGAGAAAAATGCTTTTTGAAAATATTTATAAGAGAAAAATGATTTTAAAAAAATGCTTGCCTTTTCAAGAACATAATTTATGTATAATTTGATGCTTTTTCCTTTTATTTGTTGATATTTTTACCATACTCATGGCTCAGCCTATGCATAATTGCATAAAATTTAATTTAATTAGGCCTATTGAAGAATTAATTAATTGAGGAACTCAATTAATGAAATAGTAAAGTTTAACTAGGTCTATCGAAGATTTAATTATATATCGAAGAATTAAATTAATGGAATATTTAAACTTAATCAGGCCTATTGAAGAATTTCATTAATAATGACCGGTAATGAAATAATTGAATAATTTAATTAATGAAATATAATTAAATTTTCGCATAATTAATTAATTTTAATGGTTAATTACAAAGAATTAAATAAAACCTAAATAAAATTACATTTTTTTTTCCAACTTCCTGTAATCTGGCAACATATTTCCTGTAGTCGGCGTCGAGTCTAGCAACACTGTTCGCTGGCTCCGCCCACTTCGACGATTTCCCATTTCAGTGAAAACTGAAAATGGGTGGCGAATTTCTGATCTGTTAACCTTTGTGTGTTTTATGTGGCGTGCGGGCAGTTAAAAAAGTGGACCGCGGACGATTTTCGACACGGATTCGCACCGAGAATACTGGCGGCCCAATCGATGCGATCGTGACGGTGAGAGATGCGAAATATTCGCGATTATTTTGCTCGCGCGTGAAAATTCGTCGTCGCCAATTTAGGCGCGATTTGGAGGGGACGATATTGGGGGAGGGCGGAAGGCCTAAATACGAGGGGAGATTGAGGGGGAGAACTATGGAACTATGGCCAAGTGATGGGAGGGAGGTAAGACCTGGGGGGCCGAGGAGGAGTCTTTCAAGTAGGAAGCCATTTTTACTTGCGCCTAATCACCGTATCGCCAAGTGTGCTGAAAAAGTGCGGAGAAAAAAAACGCGCAGCAAAGTCGGAAACGCGGCCATTTTGTCGCCTGCGAGCTTCCACCCTGTTGTCCCAATTCGACCGGAAGTAAAACCCTTTAGCCACACTAACTAGGCCTAAGGCAGGCACTAACTAGAAGGCCTACGACCCGCATGCCTCTGACCTAACGCCAATTGTTATCCTCCGTAACCTTGGGGGGCCATTCGTCGCCCCACTTTGTGGGCTTTCTGCCCCACCCCCAGGCACCCTCAGGGGCCACCCGCGCATGCAGGTTGATTGATAGGCCTAGGCCATTGGGGAATCGTAAATATTAGCCACTGGTAACGTATGGTTTAGGTTTTTACAGTAGGCCTAGGCCTAGTAGAAGGAGGGGGGCGGGCTATTAATTATCTTAAATTTGGTCTAACGTCACAAATTAGGGCTACAGTTTTATAGGCCTAGGACTAGGCCTATAAAACACGTACGAGATGTTGCCTAGAGTTGTAGCCTAGGCCTACAATCACTAATGACGTAGAGCCTATTCTCAGCTAGTGTCTTGAGTTTTTTCAAGTTGAGATAGGTCTGAAAATCATAAAGCTGTCTCGACTTGAAAAATTCCCAAGACAGGCTGACAATACACTGGAATCATTTAATTTTTTAGGCCTATTGAAAGAGAATGAAGAGATGACGACGTCAGGGCCCGTCTTGGGATTTTTTACAACTCTAGACAGCTCTAGAAGGCATTAGTGACTTCATGTCTGTTGGTTACCCATTTCTAAAAATAAAATAAGGCTGGTTTCACATGGGTGAATTACTCCGCGAATTTATGGCGAATTCGCCGACGAACTCATATCACGTGACTTCTTTACTCGCACGCTATACCAGCTTAAATATAATGGCGACTCACGATGTCCAGGAATCCCATCAGGATTAAAAAAAATGATTTTAAATTATTAACTTGGGCCACTTTATATTAAAATATTTTAACTACAGTTAGACCTAACGTCGTTTCTAGTCGGAACAAAGTATAAACTTTGTAGGCCTATATAGGCATATAAAGCTGGTTTCACTTGGGCGAATTTTGTTTCGAGTTTCCGAAATTCTCAACAAAATCACTCCATGTGAAACCTGTAGGCCTGGCTTTATACAATTATAGGCCTACTTCGTTCCTAGTTATTAGTTAAGTCCAGTTAAATAGTTTAACTCGATTATGGAGGCCTAGGGCGACCAATCGACCATTTTCACAAATATTTTCTTGTTTCAAAAACCCAAGCAGAATTTAGTTTTGAAGGTCACTTGGCTGAACAATAACATTATTGTAAACTACGGGTACTGCAAATCTAACCTAAAATATTTTAACTGCTGAATTCTAGTAGGCCTAACCTATAATAACTAGACATTTTATAGTTATGGACTGTTCACGATATGCTATTTTTATTTTTATGGGCCTATATTTAAGCGGACGCTGGCAAATGGCTAGTAAAGTCTGCAACGATCAAAGCGTATTTTTTGAGACAAATTCTTGCTAATATAGTAGTGTTCCTATCGGTATGTAATTAACATGGGGTCCCAAGGGTGTTATGGCATCGCCATGTTTAGTCTATGGGACTTAGGCTGTATAATCACTAATGACATATTCTCAGCCTGTCTTGGGATTTTTTCAAGTCGAGACAGGTCTGAAAGTCATAACTAATGACTTTTAGAGCTGTCTCGACCTGAAAAATCTCAAGACAGGCTGAGAATACGTCATTTTTCCCATTCAGAGAGAATGGAGAATGACTATACGTCATCAGAGCCTGTCTTGGGTTTTTTTTTAAGTCGAGACAGGTCCAAAAGTCATTAGTGCAGATTCCTTCCTAAGTTTTGCTCGTGGCGCCATCTACATGACCTGGCAATCTTGTAAATATAAAGTTTGAATATTAAGTTGAATATAAAGATTTTTACAAGATTTGACGCCTGGACCTAACACTAAGGACTAAACACTTTAAGGAGCTGTCTCGAGTCTCTCGACTTGATAAAATCTCAAGACGGGCTTGAATGAACATGACATTTTTGTCCTATATTAAAGACTATTATGAAGGGGGATTACCATCAAAATTAGCTCTTTCTCATTAGGGGTACGTGCTCATGAATTTTGACTAATCTCCCATCATAGACCTGTCTTGACTCGCGAGAGCTCTTGAGATTTGCATTAGTGATTTCGGCCATAAAATCTGTAAGCCTAAACTCTTGTAGAATAAATAATCTGTGTAAATTTGTCAGGGTGAAATTTACCCCGTTTTTTAATGTAGGCTTAGGCCTATGTAATTTAAAAAAAACCCCACATTATTCACACTTTAAAATGCAAAATGGCGACCCGAGTGCTGCTAGCGAACCGAGAAAAGGTGAAATCTAGGCCTAGTCGTATTCTTGAACTGACGTTATAACTAGGTTAAAGCACATCGAGTGACACGAAACTCTGATGAAAGTAACATGTAGGAACTGCGGTAGGCTACATTAAGGCCTGACATTTACTTGTTTTCTCGCTTAAATAAACAATATAGGCCTACCTTGTACATGTAAATGATGTACGGTAGGCCTACCTAATCTAACGACATCTGCTTTATCCTTCTGTTTACTTATTTGCTCGCGAGCAAATATATGTATTGTGGGCCTAGATCCCCGAGTAGGCCTACATGTACAATGTACACGAAGGAGGAGTTTAGTCGTTTGTCTGGTCGCAATCTACGCCACTGTGGTCTAACTGGAAACAGCGCGCTAAGCCTAACTACACTAATAGGCCATTAGGCTTTATGGCTGAATATTGCCTGACTTAGGCCTGATAGTCAATTAGGCCGCCTAGTTGCCTATTAGTTAATGGTTACTATGTTGACATCATGGTGACGTTGGCCATAACTTGCATGCTGGTGCGTTTGCAACTTAAAAGCTGAAAGATGAATTTGTTTATCTTAGAGCAGCATAGACGCAACATGAAAGGTATTTCAATGCAGAATCAAAGATAAAATTTGCTTTTTTGCGCTCCATATTTTCTTTTTCATCCAGGTTCTTGGTTCTAGTTTAAGCTTTTACCGTGAATGCGCACGTTACCCCATCTTTAAACAAATCCTAGAATAATTATTTCGGCATTTCTCTTTTTGTATTCAGCTAAGCCTATCAATTAGTGCATCCTTAAGTTGGCCTAATTAATTTTATTTTTGTTTCAGCCATTTTTAGCAGGTACTGAGGAGCCGTCGATTTTCGCGGAATTCTGATCGCCATCAAGTTTCGTCTCATAAGGTAGGCACGGTCTGTGGACCACTTCCGTT
The DNA here is from genome assembly GCA_034700265.1 of Polyzonium germanicum. Taxonomy (NCBI): domain Eukaryota; kingdom Metazoa; phylum Arthropoda; class Diplopoda; order Polyzoniida; family Polyzoniidae; genus Polyzonium; species Polyzonium germanicum. Next base: position 28,365 of record JAQIYI010000077.1, read on the forward strand.
TTGCCCAATACACTTAAGGTTGTTTTAGACAACTTAGAGGTGGCCCTTAAGACTTAACATGCTGTATAGGACAACTCCTGGTTGGCCACATACACCTTTGGGTAACTTCCTGTTAGCCCCATAGACTCAACATGGGGTTTTGTACCTTATAAGGAACCTCACAATAAATAGTAAATTATGACATTTTATATATTTATATTCAACACTGAGCTCCATCAAGTGTTGGCGTGGCGCAGTGGTTACGCCCATCACACCCACGGTGCCCTCGAATTCAAAGCTCTGAGGGTTCAAACCCCTGTGTGGAAGAAGAAGCGGCGCTTCTAATTTACAGAGAAGAATGAGGATTTTTTGAATTTTTTTAAAAAATGCATTTTTGGCGCTGACGCCAGGAACAGCGTCAGTGCCATGGCCCTCGTAGCCGGAGAGGGGGACGAACCCACGAGACTTCCTTAAGCCCCACCAACTTTAATAAATGGCCGGCAAGAGGTTCGATCCTGAAAACGCTGAATTGGGTGGGACCAACGTGGCGATGGCCGTAAGCACTCCGCCACGCCAACACTCGACAGAACTCAGGGTTGAATTCTGCCTTTTCAACGCGATTTTTGTAGAAAGATTTTTAATTATGTGCCCATCACGTGAAGGCGCCCATAGATTTTACATGTGCTTTTGGGTCACTTCCGGGTGGCCGTAGACTTAACATGAGGTTTAGGACCACTTCCGGTAGGCCTCATTAAATTAACAGGGGCCCCTTACGCGATCATTAGCCTTCGAGGTGCCACCTAATGGTGTTTCGTCGTGTCTTTAGTGAACATTTAGCAGCCGCAATTACGAGCATACATGCGTACACCGTGTAATATATTCTAGGCTTCACATTTTCGCCGCCATGAGCGCTGCAGTGTTTATTGCTCAGTCATTGCCTTTTAATGGCGGCTGTTCAATGTTGACTCAACGAAAGCGGTTCCTTTTAATGGTGGCTAGCAGGCGAACGCTATCCAACGCTGCGTGTAGGCCTATATCTGCGTGTATGCACCATGTAAAGTGAAATGAGCGTCTTCTGCTATCCGCCATTTGCCATCGAGTCAACATTGAGCAACCGCCATGAAAGGTAAACAGGATCGCGATTTAACATTGAGCGCCGCCGCCGCGCTCCTAGCGGCGGAAAATGAGGGGCCTAAAAAGATTACATGGTGTGTTATCCCATGTAATATATTTTAAGCTTCACATTTTCGCCACTAGGACCCCCGATCGTACTATCAACTCTCGCTTCACTCAGAGGCGATCGTTAAGTCCTACTCTCGCTCGTAGGCCTACTCTATTTAACTATAATTGTATAGGCCTATATTTATTTCTCTGAAAAAATATAATCCACCAAACAGACAAATGTTTTATTTCAGACTTTTGTGTGAAACGAATGCATAATCGTCACTTTTTTCTTCTTTTTTTGCTCCGAGACTCCCTGGAGTTCTCAGGCTTTCCGCAGGGAGTTTTTTGATCAATAGGCTTAGCCATCAAACAAAGCTTTTGCATGTAGTAGACCCAGTCTTGAAGGCCTCCCACACTAGGGGGAGAGAGCTGTGGCCCAGATGTATAATTTGCTAGTTTTTGGAAGCCATTTTTGGGAGCCAGTTCTGTGTGCACTTTTTACGCGCGCCAGGCGGTCCTTCGCGGCTATTTTCTTCATTTCAAGCAAAAATTCAGCTGCCCCCTGCGGTGGGGGCCGGCGAGCGCGGGGGCCTTCCTCGTAGGCCTACTAGGACGACCTCCGACTGGGTGCCCAAAAACACACGACGTCCCGTTGCGAACTTCCGGTGGCGCACGCTGGGCCGACCACCCTGCAGAGAAGCCTCAATCCGAATTAAAGAGCTTGGAAGACTTTTGAAAATTCCTGTAAATCATTTTTATGGATTTTATCGATTAATTTTAATCAAATTCTTCGCAGATCTCTAAATCTAAAATAGTTTAAACAGTCTTTCTAATCACTTTCCTCCATTTGGAGCGCTTTAAATGCCACGTTTATGGGGTTTTAACATGGAGCGAGCCGCCATCTTGAATTTAATTAGCCGATCCGATAAGCAGTCATGTTCGTTTTATTATTTTATGCTAAGAAATTTTCGCTAAATTCGACGCATGCGAACTCATCACGTTACCACTTTTGGCTACTCTTAAGTATGTGATGAGTTCGCATGCGAATTCGCAGCCAAATTCGTTTATGTGAATTAAATCAGTCTTTATAGGCCTAATTTTATTTTTTAACATTTGAAAATCGAGTTAAAGTATTTCATTTTGTTACCAGGTGACGTAATCGGATGCATTTTAGCCGTAAACGGTTCAAATGGCGAGAATGACGACGATGACGATGAGGATGACCACGATGTTGCCCGTGAACTGGGGGCAGATGGCGCTGGCGTCGATTCCAATAAAGTCCGAGCGCAAGGTTACCGCTGCGACAGTTGCGGACTCTCGCTCACGTCGCTCAAAAGGTTCATGGATCACCGTAACTTCGACTGCAGCGCCGGTAAGTTCACCAAATGTACATGCCGAGCGTGTAAATGCGGACGAGCTTACGCAGGAAACGAATCAGCTAAAGCTGAACAGTTCAGCTAAAGCTGAACAGTTCAGCTAAAGCTGAACAGTTCAGCTAAAGCTTGAATTATATCGAAATCAGCTGAAATCTCAGACAAAGCTGAAACATGAGTTAAAGCAGGAATTACCATGACGCTGAAGCTGGAATTATACGATTAAGACCGGTTAATACAAGAAATCTGAATAAAACTGTAGGCCTAGTCTAGTCATGGGTCTACTAGCACTGGAACACCCTGTATTATGGCGGGTTTCATTCAGGGATTACGGAGCTCCCGAATGGCCATGGTGCACGTTACTTATTTAATTTTTCGTTTTCTCAGGATGCCGATCTGTTTAATCGATGATAATTAGGCCTGCCATTATCTTCTTGGGGAAACGGTAGTTAACGGAAATTATCATCGTTATCTCCATCCGGTATGGTGGACCACCGCCATTAACAGTCGACCTTGCCATTGAATCAACATTTAGCAACCGCCATTAACAGTCGACCGGCTGGCCATTTAATATTGAGCGCCGCAGCGCACCTAGTGGCGATAATGTGAAGCCTAAAAATATTACATGGTGTATAAAATCGATCGTTAGAGAAACGCGCAGCGTGGCCTCTGGCCATTCGGAAGCTCCGTAAAACTCGCATCGGTTTGACTTGCTCATGTATTCGCGTTCTAGAACTCCTAATCAAATGTGATAAAAGGGATTTGGAGAGACCGAGAGAGAGAGAGAGAGAGAGATAGCGCCTGGAATGAAACCTGTGGCTCCACCTCGCGGCGAGGCTGGCATCGCTCCATTCGCATCTTGCTCCGACTTCCTGTGCTCGCTAACGCGCTGGCTGCTCGCCGGCCCCCTTGTGTATAGTTACGTTTTGATGAGAAATGGGAATTATGGGAAATGATGAGGAATAGGGAGGGGGTGGCGGACGGGCGCGCGATTCAGGAACACGGGATCACTGCGTGCGCGTGTGTGTATGCGCGAACGACATGCAGATATTCCCCAGCAGTCCAATATTTAGAACTTTTCTGATCACACTCGTTGTTCCCCTCGGAGGCAAATATATTCAAATGCGGTGCGAAAAGTCATCTTTCTTGAGCTGCTCGTGTATAAGGACCCCTCCCGTCGAACAAAATTTTCATGTACATCTAGGCCTCTACGTATAATGTAAGTGTATAAAAGCAACGTCCCAGGGGAGGGAGCGCCGTTATGCATATACGCACAGGCCCTGGCATGTACAGGCGCCTACAGCGCATAACTCCTATGCATATAAAACTAGCTGGCTGGCTGCGTGGCTTTTTGATATATGCTCTCTTTTCTCGACTCCAGAGGGAGCTCTGCGCGCATTCCCATATTTATTTCCGAGCCGACCATTCCTTACATACAGGTCTGGAAACATTTTCTGTACCGCTTAGCTACGACCAGTTTCATACTTCACCTTGCGGCCGCTCGATGTCGCTGCCATCCAGTGTACCAGTATC
>JAQIYI010000078.1:0-32271 GCA_034700265.1 Polyzonium germanicum
AAAATTAATATTTTGAGCGTTTTAAGGCTTCACCGATGCCAGTAGGCCCAGTAGCGGCGGCTGTTGCGATTATTAAAGGTTGCGTAGCAGACGACAGCCGCCATTTTGCGTGTGGTTAGCATGGAGGATTTACGTGCCATAGAATAACTTGGATGGCGAGCGAGACGGATTAAGTTGGAAAAATTCAAAAACGCGTACCAACAGCCGCTTTCAGTGTTGGGTAAGATGATTTTTATTTCAATTAAGATGAAGATGAGATGATAGGCAAAACACCCCTGTTTGTGGAGATGATGATGCCAATGATTTTAGTCATCTATAGTTAGGCCTACTTGCTGCGAATTTAACCGAAATTTTGTCGCCCGCATGCGAACTCTTCGCGTGAGCATGCACTTTTGACAAGAGTGTGAGAAAAGTATGGTCACGCGATGAGTTCGCAGTTCAAATTGAACGGAAATTCGCAGTCAAATTCGTCCATGTTCCTGGCTAGGCATTCAGTATAATATGATACAGCTAGAAATGAGCACAACTAGTGGCACAAAGCACGCATGCGCAGTAAAGTGCACAACAAAATATGCATTTTCGTACGCAAAAACTATTAGTAGAAATGTGTATATAACAAGTAAATATAAATAACTCGCGTAAGTAATAAGAAGCAAAATGCAATGAGTTTGCAGCTCACCACAGTCCCGTTCGTCGGCGCCATCGTTGCAGTCGCTGCGACCGTCGCAGCGACGAGACTCGCTGATGCAACTGCCGTCGCCGCATTGAATGTCATTGTGCACGCAACTCGCCACACCTAAGAATTAAAGAACAATTTCAGTAAACAAAACGAAACAAAATATTGCATGGAAATAATGAGAGGCGTAGATAAACTATGGAGGTGTTGTATAAACTTAACCGCAATTGATTTCATCGTTCGTTCATTAACTAAACATCTACTAGTAAAGCTATGTTAATTCTGCGTGAAAATAAATAAACAATTCTATTTGCTGCACTTGGATAGCTGACCCTGTGTCACGGGCCGAGTTTTATTTATAATTCAAATACTGAAGTAATAAACTGCTGCCCCGTGACAAGCGGCAATCACTCTACACTCATAACTAGAAACATTTGCGTTTGTTCGATCAACACCCAAAATTAGCTTAGTATAATTAACGCAGACCTGGGCAGTTGGACTCGTCAGTTCCATCGATGCAATCGGCTTGTTGATCGCAACGTTTAGTTCTCTTGACGCAACGAGTGCCGTCGCAGACAAATTCGTCTGCCGCGCACTGAACTTGTCCTATTTGCAAACCATTGAATAAATAAATAAAAATAAATAAATAAAATAAAATAAAACAAATAAATATAATCGCGTCAGACTATGCAAACGCATTATCCAGATACGAATTATTCTAACTCTTTGCAACAAAGATTTTCCGGAAAGTTTGCTTCCGGTAAACGCGATTATATTTACAATTAACCTAAAATTCAGGTGTATATTATCATCAGAGAATTGCCAATCTGAACACATGTATAATATACGATCTAACCATTACATGTATGGATATTTAAATGAACCTAACATTGACACCAAGTTTGGCTAAGGCTATTTATTGTGTTCGTGTATAATTAATTTTATCTTATATAATTGTCCATTTGTGTGGAATTTAATTCAATATTTAATTATGTCTTGTGTGAGTCATTTAATTATGTTTTTTGTGTTCAATTAAATTGCATGTTTCATGTGTAATTTATTGTATTTTAGAGTTTTGATATTTAGCGATTTTATTTAAGCAGATGGCAATCCATGTAACGTCCGAACAGGTCATGCTCGCAGTTTAAGACCGGAAGTGGTCGAATGTAGCCCTGCCTCTACAACCATTTACGTAATTACGCGAAGCTATAGGTTTTAGCGTTTGTGTTTTATTTAATCGGTGTTTGTGTTTGTTTTTAGCTTAGTTTATTGGGTCGCGATTTTAGATTCGAGGTTTACCGCATTCGATCTCATCTTCGCCGTCCGGACAGTCTCGAGTGCCATCGCACAGTCGAGCACTGTCGATACAGGAGCCGTCAACCCTGCACTGAATTTGGTCATCGCTACGACAACCGCCAGCAGAGGATGGACGCAGGGTGACCACGGCGGCTGCAACAATATACTCAGTCAAAGCAGCAGCAACAACGACAACAATGGCAAACAACAGAGGCGAAATTAAGGAAGAAAGAAGGTCCAAATTTAATCAAATGTTATTATGAAAAATAATAATCAAACCATGCTGAGGAGTCGGGCAAACAAAGATGCTCTCAGGCCATGCGGTAAAACATTTGTTCGTTATTTCAATCAATTAATTTCGAAATACACCTCAATCGGGTATTTTGGATCAGGAATCATGCTAGGAGTGAAGCTGGTTGGCCACGCAAGACACGAGCAGTTAAATCACTTCGCACCATTCATGATTGCAGTACGATCAGTTTTGAACTTGATTGCGTCAATTGCGCATTGTAAAAACGGCCCAATTCACGTGTGTTTGGCCATACATGTAATACAAATATGAAATTTTAGACGAGTGTATTTTTAGACTTATTGACAAAGAGCAAAGATAAATATTTAAGTGCTTTCTCGTGTCAATGCAAAATTAGAAAGGTTGCAAATTCAAAAATGAATAAAAGATTGAACACCCTGTACACTTTCCCACATTGTTTGACGTTACTGGTAAGCCTAACTTGATTTTACAAGCATGCTTGTGTGCGCGTGTGAAACAACGACGTTGCAGAAAATATTCCATTCGATATAAATTATTTATTTAAAATTTTGAATTTTTAAATTCAAAATTTGGTGTAAAAACAATATATTTTCATTGTTTGCAGGTCGCTTTGTTTGCTGTTTAGCTCTTTCGTCCTGACCCCCTCCAGTCTAGACTCTAGCCAGACAGAGGGTTATTGACAGGATATAATCACGACGAAATTTACGCGCAAATGTCCGCGTATCGCACCTCTAGTATGTTTCGATAGAAATTGTGAAAAATGACGCCATTATTTTTTTATTTATTTGTGTTGTTAGCCCCGCCCTTTGTAGTTAAATTTCAGTTTTATAATAAATTCATTTAAATAAATTAGTTAGTTTGTGAAAATGTTTAGTGAAATAGTTTCAGATTATTTAGATGTAGAATAAGGCTTAGTTAAGTTTCTGTGCAACACTCTTGAGTCAGCTTGTTGCACTTCCGAACGAACTTAGTTTACATTCAAAAGTATGTCTAACCATATTAATAATATGATCAAATTGTTATAACTTACGGCAATTTTGTTCGTCCGACTCGCCGTCCGCGCAGTCAACCACGCCGTCGCAGCGCCGTTCGGCGTCGACGCACTCATTGGACGCGCAAGTGAACTCGTGGTCGGCGCAAGGTGGAAGCACGGGCGGCACAGGGTCAGTTGTAGCTGAGTTAATAACAAATTAAACTAGATTAATTAACAACTCTAGAAAGAAATGTGTAAAAAAAACCTTACAAGTTAACCTTGAATTTGGATTTGAAATTCGCTTGCCTAAGGTAGGCAAGTGGCATGGAATACTACTCAATAGTCAGAGCTACACGTATAAAGCTCATTGGCCTATAATATGGGGCGGGGGACAATTCTGGTGAGCCGATAACAATTTGAGCAATTCATTCGGGATGTACCTCTCACTTGACGGAAAGTGAATCCTTCCGGGCTGACTCGAAACCTTCCCAGCTGACCTCCTCGAATTCCTCGCATGAGGACATTCAAGAGCGCACTCTCGTCATAGTATTCTACCGTGCCCAGATCTACTGAGGCTATTAAACCGGGTCCCGATGGTCTGAAAGAGTCAAAAGGCAAAATGAACTACTAATTTTGTATACGGAACGCGACTCAATATGCAGAATGTAAATATTAAAAAAACCGCTGGGCCAAAATGTTTCAGTTTAATGCCAAATATGCAGCGAGATGCCTTAGGCTATTTAAAGTGAAGCTGGTGCAAATGAGTCTCACTCGAAATTCAAGACGGTGATGGCCTGCCGGCCCTGCGTGTCCTCGTACAGAGGTTCGATATTGGCGATGATTTCCTCGGACAGCGCTTGGAATTGCTTCGAAGATCGGCTGGCCAAGTTGTCGTCATACTGAACCGACGTCAGATTGAGCGTCATCCGGAAGTACACTTCAAATTAAAACGTAAAAAGAAGTCAATTAAAGTGAAACGTCTCATGTCCTGTATGTGACGTAAAACGGCATGCACTATGTCACGTCTTATTGCTGATTCTGGCTGTGGAACGTTTACCGCGCGACCCGACGGAATCTTTTGCTACAAATGGTTTGATGGACAAACAAAGGGTTTCGCCGAGTTGCACGGTACAAGTTGGACTGTGGAAAATTTGTGACGTCCCAAGTAGGTTTAGAGAACAACATATGATATTGTAGTACTAGTTGACCAAGTCCCATCGAATCCAATGTCCAGTTGTCCCAACAATAACCAAGTAAACAAACCTGGATTCTGCGAGACATCGGGCGTTGCAGGAGCCACAGGAGCACCGCCGCCCGTGGTCGGTGGCTGCCAGCCGCTGCCCGACGACTGCTCGTCGTCCATGTAGTCTTCGTCGTCGTGAAATATGTTGGACATTTTCTTGGTCAGTTTGCCGGAATGCGGTGATGTCGTACTGCTCTTGTTGTCCTCTTTGTCGATGGACTCGAGTGCGCTGCCCTTCCAAAAAGAGTCGTCGTACTTTTCTTCCAGGATTTGCAAGATCGGACTAGAAACTGGATTGACTTTGTTGCTGCTAATGCTGTTGCTGCTGATGACGTCGTTGCTGGTGGCGCCTCTGGTGTGCAGCCCCCCGTCCGACAGGCTGTTGGCGTCGTCAAAGATGAATTCATTTTCAACCTGCAAAACAGAAAATGCTCCTGTTAAAACGTCTCCAGCGCTTGGCTAAGTACAATTCTAATTTATCTGATTGTCAATTCAACATGGCGTCTCACATTGCATTTTATTCGATTTAAGAATACCTAAGAAGCTAGGCCTAGTCTATTTGGTTCAGAAGTCTAGAACATGCATTAACATATGAACGGTACATGTTTCTAGATAGCCCACGTCCACTGCAACATCTCACTTAACGACTAGAGTATGGCAGGATGTTTGGACGATGTTGGGGGCGACGATCTAGGGGAATCAAAGGGGTTGATCAACTTGCTAAGCATTTAATCCAGACTGCGGACAGCCTTCATAAACCAACAGTAGGCCTATTTGATACCCCTTACGATTCTTAGCGTCTACGCACTAGGCCTTCGACGTCTTTGACAACCCCATGGCCAACACAGGTGCAGCGGCGTTCGTGCAAGCAGCAAAGGTCAGTGCACCCCTGAAGCTGGCAACGGCGGCTGCATTTTGTCATAGTTCCCGATTCTCTCTAAATGCAATCAAATTGAACAACTTTAGGCCTGAACTTTTGGCTTTCTACCGGTTCCAATTAATCTTAACCTTTCAGAGCCCATACTCTCTGGAACCACCGACTTGAGTTTGTCTTACTCAGGTCAGCCTCTTGCCCCTCAGAATTTCCATGATCGATCGCACGTGCATTCTCGAGATTGAGTGATCTTGAGAATTGATAGTGGCACTCAATGGAAATACTCACGCACTTCCAAGCGCTGGCTTGAGTAAGACAACCACAAGTCTGTGGCTAGCGACGCGAGCTTGAGATTCCAGCTTCAGCTAAAGCGCTCCGCTTTAGCACAGAAACATTAATTAGCTATCTAACCTGACGTCGGTGTCAATTTGTTGGGCAATTAGCCGTATACCGCATTTCGTTAAATTAGAGGCTGAATTCATCAGCTCACGCCCACATTGACAGTAATTCTAGGGTTTGATCAATTAATTACCGCTCATCAGTCATTGGATTAGCAGGCTCGGAAGCGCTTAGCATAGTTATTAGCGTTTGAAGATTGCGGCTGGGAGGGTAGTTTTAGAGAAGCGCCATTTGCACGGTTTGTCATTGTCAAGTAAATTAAGATGGATTAACATAGTAATCTTAGCATGGCTTGTAATTATGGGTACTCGTCATTTATAGACAATAGGCTTAACCGTTTACTTAACAGGTCAACGATTTGTACGAGTCAATAACGCCCTCTTAAATGCAATATCAAATCTAAACTCAAAGATTGATCAAATATAATAAACAAGGCGACCCGCCGGCGGTCGCCTTGTTGGCGGTGGTCTCTGCGCACACCGATCAACCAGACTAAGCCACAGTCCCTCTGCATTTCTGAAAAACGCATAGAAAGAAAATAAATTAAAATCAAACTTCTAACTAAATCATTAAAGTGCAGTTAACCTTTCTACACTGACTGCAACAAGCCCTCCACAAATACAGAGCTCGTTTTACTGGGCTCAGAGAAATAAATCGAGCAGGCCAACTATGCTGCACGAATCCACAAGTGTGTTTAGACTGCCACACCCAAGTACGCGTACTTAATGCCATCTGTAATGTCGCACACTTGCTCGCAATATGAGTAAGCCTCACTCTGGGCCTACACGTACTTTGGGTTGGGACAGCCGAGGGCGTACTTGCAGGCCGATTAATATTCTCTCCAGACAGACGTCGTTTGCCGCATTTGTCAGCACTGCTCAATAACTCTGTGTAGGTTTCATGTATGAATCGGAATGCATTAGGCCCCGACAGCGGAAGTCAGAACTTAATATAGCTTAAGAGCGCAATAGGTCTTGGCGGACAAACAAAGAAAAAAAAGCTAGGCATTCGTGTGAATGGGAACCGCGGAGTGACACACGAGACTTACAGCTCCATTGAAATTGAAAGAAAAACCTTAACTAAACTAAGCCTAGAGAACTTGCAATGAATGACGAATGAGATTAAAAACAAAACGCTATCGCGCAGGCCTACGCTGCATTGGGATTAATGGGCCATGTTGCGCTACATTGGGAAGGACGACTGCACGTCCATCTCATTGCTAGTTGTCTTTTCTTTTTAAATTCCAGGAAATTGTGTGGCTTTTTTAAATAAAATAAACGAATAGGCTTAGGACTACACTGAAAATAGAGAATTGAAAAAGAAAACCAATTGGAAATAGGTCGAATAATTCTGAAGGAAAACTGTTTTTGGGGGTAAGTGAAAGTGGACGCGATTTTCAGAAAAAGCAAATTGTATTAAACTTACTAAAATTTAACCTAAACAATCGGACAACTTTTGTTTTCTTTCTCCAATTTGGTGTCCTGGACAAATCCATGGATGTTTGACAACATCGATGCATTTGGCCACCCCTATTCTCTAGTCTACCCAACGGCGCCAGTGCCATGGCCCTCGTAAACGGAGAGGGGGACGAACCCACGAGACTTCCTTAAGCCCCACCAACTTTAATAGGTGGCCCGCAAGGGGTTCGATCCTGAAAACGCTGGATTGGGTGGGACCGTGGGAGCGATGGCCGTAACCACTGCGCCACGCCAACACTCGATGCAACTCAGTGTTGAATTCTGCCTTTTCAAAGCGATTTATGAAGAAAGATGGATGGCGCTTCAGCTGGAAGTGTGTAAGAACTTGTCGGTTTCAGCCATAGCTGTTAGCTGAATTTTATCACGTATTTATTATTTAGCACACGTTCCTCCGTTCATTCAAATGGATCTTGGGGAAAGACATAAAGGATTGGTGAGGAGACACAAACAAACCATGACTTCCATGGCAACCGCGCAAACGCCATCCACGAAACGGAATCCGAAGGGAAGTGCTCGGCCTGTTTTGGCATTCGAGGAATAAAATATCTTAAATAAGCGAAAGTGGGTAGGCCGCCCGATGAAAAATAATCCTGCGCTAGCCATCCTGAATTAATACGGAGGAAACGTTAGGCCTCGTCTGAGCAACATTCAAGCGGAGATTGACGCGCAAATAAATTAAGGCGCATAAGGAGTGGGCCTACTTTCCGATGGATTCAAGCACGTTGGCAAGCGGCCAAATGATCTAGGCCTGCGCCAAATGAGCCTTTTTTTCTTCTTTTTTTGAGATTTTCTTCTTTCTCATAAACCAAAGTGCCTTACTACCACCACCAGTGCATGTCTACTGACGAGCAACAATGCAGGCCCACTTTCCATGGGCGGCTGTGAAAGCGAACGACGACGGTTGTCGCAGTGCAGACGGATGACCCCGAGTCCGAGAGCAGAGGGTGGGAAGGCATGCAGCTTCAGCAACAGCTTCCGCATTGGCATTTGAGGCATCGTGCAACACGTCCTGCTCGATTCCACACGGCCAAGATTGCATCAAGTTGGACGGACTAACTAAACTATTCACCTTACGACTCGATGAAGACTGACTCACTTTGCCCCGCAATCCTAAACTGTGATCACTCTGACTCACTGATCACGATTAGCTGGGAGCCAAGCCGTGGATGCCTGGCGACCGACCCTTGGTTAGAGCGCGTGACTATATGCTAACTAGCTCTTGGTCACGTGCCCTGCTCCGTCAGCGACGCCACCCAATGACTGTGGACACTGACTCAGAAAATCAGAAGGCAGCTTCAAAGATGTCTCAAGAGACAGAATGGAAGCAGTGACTAAGGGGCGTATCGAATAACCACAGACGTGAGCTTGACTCACTCTAGTCAGCGATTTGCCGCCATTTACCTCAATGCACTGCGAACGCGCCCCGAGTGATTGAGACAAGTGTGTTCCCATTTCGAGGATTGATCTTTGACCGTTTGAACCGTACTGGCTGACTTTGCCAACGACTTCTGAATGAAATTTAGATTTACGGCTTGGAGGCCAACATGTACATCATTGGATCAAGATTAGATAACGCCCGAGTCACAGTTGATGGAAACAAACTATGAAACGTATTAATTAGGCTGGGTATCATGTAATCAAGCCTACTGTATGCGGAAGGCAAACTCTGCTTATCTTTCGGGGCAAACTGCAGACTTTCGGAGAAATTAAACACAATTTAATTAGGCCCGCGTGGCTTCCTCATTCCAATACTTAATCCCCCATTTCTGGAAATCTACAGGGTGTTGTCCACTCGGTAGAATCCAAAGGCACTAACTGTTCGGCATTTATTGCCATTGGGTAGAATATCTTATCTCATCGCTGATACGGATTAACCGCAAGAAGTTGCTTCTGCTTCCAATATTTATAGACACGGTAACACCCTTAACACTGAACAGCGTAAACAGAACAGCTGGAGCTAACGCGGGCAGGCCTAACTCCATCCGGACTATTGGCAGACGGCTTATTGATGGCCGTTGTCAAGACTCAAGAAACTGAAGAAAGAACAGATTAGATTGAACACACACGGAAGCTTTTTAGGCATTTACTGCATTAGGCCTGCAGACGGTAACGTAGGTGGGATTAAGCCACGTGACCTTACGAGGCGGGGGCGGATAAACGCGCAGATTCAAGCTGAGACAAACCGGCACTGATCCAGTCGCCATTCGCAGAAGCACCCATGGACATAAAAAGGAAGAGAGCGCAATATATCTAATCTACGTGTAACTGACGGGAGTCGTAATAACTTTTGGCTGCCTGGATCACCAGCCGTCCATTGTTTAAACCTGCAGAGTGCAGCTTTCGCAGTGCGTGAGGGCGTAAGGCAGTTAGTGGCACATAGTGGGTGGTCACAATGCAGACAGCTACCATGTTCGTAATGAGTTAGGGATGCCATTTAGCTAAAATGACTACAGATGGCACTTGGCAAGCCTTAAATGCAGGCGCGGCCTAGCTGTAACAACCCAAGTTCATATACAAGGCGTCAAGAGAAACAACCTCCAAACATACTAGTTAACTATCCTATCCTTTACGGTCTAGCATCCTTACAACCTCCGTCGCTCGGACAATGAGCAAATTACTTGACCATTCCCCCTTTAATGTAAGCAGTCGATTAAACATCGATCACACCGGATGGCACTTGGATTTGCTTCCGAGTTTTGATGAAAAAGAAATAAAAACCTTCCATTCAAGCAAGACACAATCTGGAGGTAGGCCTAGATATATCGGCGGAATTTCGCTTTAGCGATAGCAAGCCCAGACTACGTCTGCTAATCTTCAGAGAGGGGCCGTTTTTTTCTAGAGTCAAACTTGCTCACAATGCAAACATTTACTTTGCAAAGCCGTGGATGTCAACGGCCGCCGCCCGTAAGCATCGAGGCGGTTGCTGAAGGTATAGACGACGCCGGCACTTGCACACAACCTCTCACACTGTCCTTTACGGGCCAATGCATGAGCCATTAAGCCCCCCTGTATCGAACAAAAACAATACAACCAAAAGTATATATAGTCTTCGGTACAACGACGTGCAATGAGGACTAGAAACAAGCATCTGATTTGTTTTTAGTCTTCAGGTGCATTGAGTGCACTCTTAATACGGTAGATGTATTCGCATTTCAAAATTGCTAATACCTATCGACACTCTACGGAGGCCAGACAACACCTGAATCCAAAAGCCATAAAACCCATACATGAAAGAAGCGATGCGCAACGAGTGGCACGCGTGCCGAATACGGCTCGCGTGCCGCACGTTGCACAAGTGTGTTTTAATCCTCAAGCGAACTTGCGCGATCGTTAAACACACAATGACACAACCCATTGCCCGTAGAACCAGGCCTTCGTGTCGAAGAGGATTTTTAACTACCGGTTGATTAAGCCCGCTCAAAGGACGCGTGGGATTACTTTAGGCTTCAGGGCTTTTAACGGCTCATTAAACTGCAAAATACGAGAGCCTAGAGTCCCTCAGACTGCTCGTGATTGGCTGGGAAGCATTGATTACCCAATTCACAGCATCCACACATCCGATGATAATGACTAGGTTGACTGATTAGCGGATTAGTCAAGATGGGGTTAGATGCGCCTAAATTGATCTAGCGTCAATCGACTGACGTCACGCGCGCCATTTATAAGAATTTATATAAAGGACGTTGCATTTTGCTCGATGTTTTTGCTTACTTTTACTCGAGTCGAGTGCATGGGATCAGTTCGTGAGGAAACAAACGATTGTGCCACTTATAAATACGCCTCCAAGTAGGCTAAGTAAGAAAACGTGACGCGAATTAAGAGGCGCCTAAGGAACGTTACATCCAGGCGAGGCCTAGTGCAAATAAATACAGGAAAAGGAGTTGTGCCGCTCAAGTCCCCGCCTAACATCCGTGACTTGAGACTAGAACTTAGTTCAGTCTGTTTCAAGTGGCGCTCAATCGTTATAATTAACCTTTAGGGATACCAACCTAAATGCGGTGTTGAGTGACAGCTTTTGAATTCGGATGCTAGGGACCGAGCCCAACTTGACCTGCGCAGAAGTGCAAATTAACTCGGACTTAAGACACGGCCTAACACATGCGCAGGGACATGACTGGTCTGCACAATGAAGCAACTAGGCCCACTTGGTATGCGCGCGAGACGGCGTGGGGGCGGCGCAGGTCACGCAATGACCCACTCCAATTTGGGAACAAGCGGCTCGTAAACCACACGGGCAGTTAGACCCTGAGCTTATTAATTAGTGACAGCTTTATGGCTCAGCCATTTAGAAAGAACTTGAACACACAAAGCATGCATGTTCGGGCCTAAAGACTTTCTCGAAAGCGTGATTCACAAATTAGCATGGCGGGCTCAGGAATGATGGCCGGCTAGAGGGGTTCAGTGAAATTCAACCGCCGAAAGAATTTGACACCGAGGTTCAACAGCATGTGTGCAAATGGCGCATTCAAATAGGCCCAGGGCGCCATTTTAACGACGGCTCGAGCGACACTTGCTCGAGACGGCAAGGATTCAGCAAAACACGCGAAACCCTTAAATTACACGGGGCTGATCGCAATGCAAACAAAAGCAACTCAGCAATGGCTGATCATGACATTCCTGAAACTGAAATCCTGCAAGGCGTAGGGTGAGCCATGGACTAGGCTAGTGGGCTATATAATCTAGTGTTCCGTTTTATTAGTGGTCCAATTTGTGACTTGAGCTGAGCTTGGTTAAGCTCAGGTCTAGTCTAATTCAAGACACGATTTAGTTGCCTATGCTGCAGCAGCGAGTAGACTTGAACGTGGCTAACTTTTAAAGAAACTTATAACTTGGGACTAGAATTTAGTTTAGTTTGTTTCAAGTGGTGCTTAAGCTTTCGTTACCACCCTTAGGCATGGATACCAACCATTAAGTAAAAATGATGGAATTGTTTGAGATTTACGTAGCATAATGAGCGGCGTCATTTAATTCTACTGTTTAGCTATTCGTAATCTTAATTTGTAATTTGCAGCGTGCTTCAAGTAGGCCTATCCGGCCTACTTCCGGCGGACTTCGTCCGGAAGAAGTAGGCCTATGCAAATGACGCCACCTGCGGTTGGGTGGCCATTTTGAAACGCGTTGGCCCATCTGGAAACAGGAAGCAGGGTGTCTAATGACCGCGCGTTAAATGAATGCAACTGACTCAAAGAAAAGGACTAACAATGGCGCCATTGAATCAACGTTGAAACGCGAGACTTGGCGTTAATGCTCTCTCTCTGAACGCGTGTCCAAGCATGGCTTTTTGGGCCCACTTGGCTGCACAGGAGGCCTATACAATTATGCAAGTGTAGGCTACATGTACAATTGTTCCAAGGAAGACTTGAACGCGACTTGAGACTGTCGCTAACACCATATAGGATTACACAGTCTCAAGATTTCCTTACTTATGACACTTAGGACTAGATTTAGCTCATTATAAAGGCCTACGAACTTTGCCTAGACTCAAAATGATTCGATCGCAGTCCGCAGACTTGTGAGAAATGGGTCCGGAAATTTTGGTGACATTTGTGGGTTTTGCTTTTTGCACTGCGGCAGATTTCATCTCGACGCCGATGATCTCATCTGTCGCGCCGCCCCCATCGCCGCAGTCTCTCCGCATCGCATAAAAAAGAGGAAATTTGAAATTAAAATTTCACGTGGGCCCACCAGAATAGGCCTACGCCCAGCCATAAAACACAAGAAATCCTCGCTTTTTGCATCCCCTACTTTCAGTCGTGGGCGTAACGCTATCGGGCACAAGACGCTCTTCATTTAGCAAAAGTAGCGCACTTAAGTAGGCGACTCACTCGCGACTAGCTAATCTTCAAATCAGGGTTTAATTATGGGTTACTGATCAGCGTTATCGAGGGGTTCTCATGGAAATAAAACAACGCGACCTGCAATTTTGTCCCTCCCGATCGGCGATTGTGTTGCCATACACGCTAGGGATGGCCAAATGCATCGATGTTTAGAAAAGATCGACGTTTAACTCGGTATTTTCGAAACATCCATGTATTTGCCATCCCTAATCCACGTCTGCATTGTATGTTTTTACGAGATTAGGACTGATTGTGACCGCTTTTCATCGCACGACGCGACGAAACCTTTTCTTATACATGCTTGGCAAGAGTGACGCAAATGATAAAAATCGCACAGTCGGAATAAGCCCTTGAGGAACACCACCAGATGCTAGATCAATGCTACAAAGTGGGATGGTCCAACAATAGTGCAAGTAATTAGCTAGGAGGGTGTTGTTCTTTCAGTGTCTACAAGATACCTTAAAGCAAGGGAGTACATACAAGCAATACATCGACTGCAAAGCTAATGACTTGCAAAGCATTTATTGGCTGTTTCCTCGACTTCAACGTAGTCAAGATATCAGATATGCCAACTAGACCTCTGGAACTGCTTCAGAGCAAAGCGAAATTCATCATCAAAGAAGACTGGAAAGTCACCATCTTACGAGTGTAGACAATTTACGAGACTCGACTAACTAGACCACTGTTCCGACTTCCGTTTCAAAATGGCGCCGTCACAAATCAGAAAGTTAATTTCAAAATATTCGGAAAATCTAATTAACGGATTGCAACACCTTTAGGCCGGATGGTAAGATTGTTAACCGCCCTACATAACCGAAAGTTGCTAAAGCTGACTTGACTCGAGACCGGTCTGCGATTTGCATTAGTGTTTCCGGTCTTAGTGCATTTACATGTACATATGCAGTTAACGTGGCTGTAATGGTAAAAAATGGTAGTGGCAGGTTTTGGGGGCCTACAGGTCCGAATGGACAGGCTCACTATGTCCTATAGTAGAGAAGGGACAAACACCACATGCAAGAGGGCACTGCAGGAATTGAACCCGTGACCAGTCCGCTACTTTGCCCAAAATGTTTAGCCACGATATACCAGGCTCGATTATTAATTGTAATTTACGAGTGAAGGCTACGCAATTAAAGGATGATGAATCGGCGATTAGGCCTATTTGACTATCTCAATTCGAGCTGTTGAGCTGCACTAACTGTCACAGTCGACTTTGGCAAAAGTCTATTTTTAAGCCAGCTGTAACCTAATTAGGACTAGGCGAGATTCAATTACGCGTGCGATTAATATAACAGCAGAGGACTGTGGAGGATCGTAAGGTTAAACTATTAAAGCTAGCCTGGACAGAAGAATATAATCAAGTGGATAATCAAGTAGATTAAGAGCTCGAGATAATTGGCCAAGGCCTGCACTAAGTCCTTAACTCGATCGACTTGGAACAATCAAGTCGTCCTAGCAAAGTGGCTCGGACGTTGGACAACTCTTCACTCAGCGGCTACTTCAAACATGTAATAAGTCCGTTGTCCTTTCGCGACGTCGCGTCTAGACCCAGAGTCAAGGCCCTACTAGCCAGCTGCTAATTACAAGCAGTCCACATGATTTCTACTTTTGTCATCAATCAATGGCATCAATCGCGACAACAAGATGATGGCCATCTTGAAAATCGGGCATTCAACTTAAATTGAATTCAACTAAGTTGACTCGGTTTTTGCATCAGTGTGGATGCTTAATTGCTTAGTGCTGGACATTTGGACAATTGGAAATTCGATTTTAGTCCAGCTGGCTCTCAGGGAATCGCTTTATAATTCATGGACCCTCGGTCCGAGGCCCAACCGGCAGAATCTGGGCATTTTGAATCGATTTAACGACATGAAAATTGCTCATCTGAAAAGCTGGCCTATACGAGTCTACATGTTCATTCATTAAACTGAAAATCAATATTTTTTACAATGCTCCGATCGATTGTCGAGATAACGAAGGTGCCGGCTGCGACCGGGCCACGGGATGGTTGAAATCGAGAAATCGACGTTCGCGCCGGCAAGAACAGGAGCAGGGACGAAATTGAATGTGCAAGGGGAGCAGCTGCCAGACGCGCAACCACTTTGACGGAAGAAAATTGGGAGCTCAAGAGTGGTCCCGAAATCCCGACTGAACGAGCTGGCTTCTCATTACAAACAACTAATGGCTTTAAACTCGACGGGACCCACGGTCGACGTTGGGTGGCCGCCGGCAGGCTCATGCCAATTGGTCCCCTGGCCACCCTGGATCTCCTATCCAGCAAAGCAAAAGGTTCGGGCGACCACAGGAATTGGGAGCAGGCCTGTCACATTGTCACTCATTGAATTATGCGAGCGAGCGAAGCCAACGATCAGTTCTACGGCAATTTAATTGCGACATTAGTTAAGAGATTCTTCAACGATATGATGACAATATCGTGACGGACGCTAAAAGTTCATTTAATTTAATTATTATTTGATTTTTTATTTGAATGTTTTTTAATTTTAAAATTGTCGTCCTGGGTCACCATGATGGAGTTCAAATGTTTAACTGCAGTTAAGTTTCTAGTGTCCGTACTTTCACACAAGTAGAAATAAAAAAATACTTTACGACCTCGACATTTGACCTCGATCGTCAGCACACAAACAATACGGAAAATGACATTAAAAGACATGCAAAAAATAGCCTCACTGGTAATGCAAAATGTAATGCAACACCCGACCCTTCCATATAAGCGCCTCAATGACATAATCGCATTCGAAATATCGCCATCTTGGATTCGCCATTTGCGGATCTTACAAATCCTTGCAGCGTGAATAAATTGCATAGATGCATTTATATGCATGGATGCATTTAAATGCTTAGATTAATCCTTGCATTAAATGCTAGGATGGAATAAAATGAACCAATAAAACAATATCGTAGCTCAAATCACTGGTCATAAAATAAATCGGGAGAAGGATTGGGTAGATGGTTTATGGTTGCCATGGTTACATGTGGCTCGCCTATTAAGTTAGCAACCGCCGATTTGGCAAAACCAGACATTCGATTTGTTGGCCTATCAATTATCTTAGACGCTAGATGCAAAGCCCAACACTGAAATTGAATTAACCAACCAATAGATAAGCATATAACCAGGGGTCAAATGTGGTTTTGGGGGCTTAGAAACTGCACAAATCAGTAACTTGCCAAGGCTGGTGCTTACATACAGTATGTAACCTGCAGGGTGTTTTAGCCAGTGACGATAGATGGCTGCAAGCTGCGCAACTCACTTGGGTCAATTGGTCAAAGGTCAGATCAAGTTTGCTATAACGCCTAGCTACATGTACGCCTTGTGCAGAAATTCATTTTCTAGTATTATCACTTACGTAGGTCGTAAAACGTAACATAAGTCATGAACCTAACACTGGCCTTCGGTGACTATCAGTGTCTTTTTGGAGATACCCTGCAACTCATACCTGAATCAATTAAGGCACCTCAATTAATTAGAAAAAAATATCGCGATTGCACTTATGAGCCAACGCAAAACGCAATGAACTGCCTGTTACTTACGAGACTGATCCGAAACAAATATACCAACATAACTACCGTAGTTGTCCGATCAACTCACTTCAGTTGCGGCGACCGCCGTCGTCGTCGTCGTCGATGCCGCTGCGTCCACCAGCAGTGGCCGGCAGTTGAGCGAAGCGAGCAGCATAAGGCTCAAAGCGATTAAATTCCATGGTCGCCGCGGCCTGATGAGTCCTCCGCACTCGGAGCCTTGTTTCGGATTGTCTGTCCGAGACGACAGTTCAACTTCCCGCGCCGATGTCCACCTGGTTGCCGGCAACATGGCACATGAGCTGCCGCGGCGAGGTACTGGGTGTGGAAGAAAACAGGCAAACGGAAAAAAAACTTAATTATTGGAACACCTCTGCGACGCGCTATTGGGTGCACTTGGCTTAGTTTTCATCATTGTTTGGAGCAAGTAAAAATAGGAGAATTGAAGTCCGGTTGCGCCGATCGAGCGATATCATAAAGCACACACACGCACGTACAGTACGGTAGACAGTCGCGCTGAAAGACGTCCTCCAAGTTGAACCCGCGCGCACTCAAGACTCAAGCCTTCGAGAGGACTTGGAAAGTGCTCGAGTCTTGACTTGGGAGAGTAGTTGCAAGAAAAAAGCAAGAATGGAGAAACTGAGCGAGGGCCAAGGGAGACTTCTGATTGGTCGATGGATTTCTCGCTCGCTCGCTCGCAGTCACCCTCCAGAGATGAAAACTTCTTGACTGAAACGCAATCTGTGTTGTTGCCGTTGAGAGCGAGGCGCCCGGAAGCCGCCTTGGGCCAAACAACGAGAAAAAATTATTCCGTCTTGCAGACGCATCGCAACGGGGCGTCATGAAATGAGGGGGACACCCCACACAACAATGCGCATCCAATTCAGGGGCAATTAAAAAGGAAGTTAATTCGGCTGTCTCATGCCTTACTCAGTGGCTGTCTCACGGCCCACTCACAGCTGGCTCATGTCATGCCCAAATGAATTAAGACCGAATGCTTAACTCTACAATCAAATCCAATATGAGACATTTGGCCGGAATCACTAGTGCAAGTCTGCAATTCTCAGACCAGTCTCGAGTCAAGACGGCGTTGGCAACATGCGGTTATGAAGGGCGATCACAGTCAAAATTAGTTATTATCTGCACTTCTGCAGGGACCTCTCATTCGTGTAACACACTCATGAATTTCGACCATTTTTCCTTCATAACCGGAAATGCTAAAGCTGCCTCGACTAGAGACAGGTCTGAGACTTGCAGACTTGCACTAGGGTAGAGATTCCGGCCTTAAGTCGTAATAAAGAATTCGAGTCTTACTCAAGACTGATTCACGCCTCACTCAGGACTGATTCGCGCGTCTTACTCAAGGGTTACTGTAGACATTGGTCAAATCCAGAATAAAACATTGCGTATTCAATTGAAAGTTTGAAACAATTACAAATGAGATGCTAGGGCTGTCTCATGGCAAACGGTTATTTAAGTTCGAGTACATGTAATCTAGGTCTAGCTGAATTGGTGCAATTAGGCTAAGCATCAGCTTGGCGATTGCAAACTTGACACACAGTCTTTAGTCTTAAGTAGTTAAAGCAGCATTAAAAAAACAGTAACTCTCAAAAGCGTTTTGTTCTATCTGCGCGGTGTTAAACTGCTTAATTAAAACGTCTTCTTGAAGGTTAGGAGCTGACTCGAGAGTGGATGAGTGGAGTTCACATGTCAAGAGTGTCGAGAAGACGCTCTTCAAGTCAACTAGCTCGGAGTGTCCGAGGCCATTCAGTAGGCCTAAACAGGCGGACTAATGGCGTGGCCATGCAATTTAATCCGAATGGAGATGTGCGAGCGAGCATAGTACAGACCAGCTGTTCCTCCCAATTATATTATTTACGGCTTTTCTTAATTGCTAAGTACAAGTTGGTGTGAAGCTGTTTCTGCAACGATTGGGAGCATCTGGGACGTGATCGTTTTACTTATGCCGAGGACTAGCTTCTCTCTTGAACTCAGCAAGTGTTGTTGGACGGCAATAAAACACTGCGTTATGACATCGACGTCCATTTCCAGGACGTCCTCCATCTGCGATGGACGTTGCTGCAACTTATAATTGGACAGTCATGTGTGCTGGTTCCCCATTTATAAAAACAAAATAAATAAATACAAATCTTGTTAGTAATTGAGAGACATTCTCATTTAACCTAACTTAGTTAATTTACACTTGCAGACGTGCTAACTATGCGTTACTTGGTTCCGACTGCACACATTAAACTGGATTTCTCGAGTCGAGGCAGCTCAATTCTTAAGTGGTTAGTGATTCGAGCCTAGAGGTTTATAAGGATCACCTAGAGCTTGCAACTTGAGATTGACTTGTCTGTCCAATGATAATGATAGGAATTCAGGGGTCAACAGGTCCTGTGGACTCAACCTGCGACAGAACCAAGGGACAAGACAATCACCCAAGGGATACAGGAAGGAATCGAAGCCCTAACCCCCACTGGTCAGGAGTAGAAGCGAGCTATAACCAACTGACTTTACTCCCTTGACTTTACGGACTTAAGACAGGCTCGAGTCGCGTTCAAGTATTCCTTATGTAATCCTAGAGATGGCAACTTATTAACTTGTTAGGCCTACTGATAATTAGAGAGATAAAGTGCAAACGCACTAACTTCTATCGCATCGGATAATGTTATTTGTCTAGAAGAACTGCATCAAAGGATAGGACTATTCCTTGAGATTTTTCTTTTCAATTTAGGTCCATTTGGCTTCGACATAATGCTCAATAAAAAACGAGATAAACTAAATTGAAATAAACCATTTAAATGTGCAGACAAATTGAGTCGGCGTTGTGCAACATAGACGTCTGAAGTTGTAGCCAAAGTGAACTGATGCTTGGCAGTACGCTGCTGCCACCAACAAGGCTTCCTCCAACGTCCCACGGACGTTGGAAAAAACAATAGCGCTTCAGCATCCGTATCAGCGAAGCCCGTGAAGCGATCCGCCCCTTGTCGTTTAGGCTTTTCATTTGCTCGCTGATTTTATCGATGTGCCGTTAGGACAAAACATGGGAAAATGAGAAAAGCTTACGTGAAAATTGCTGTTCACTTTGCTTTGCTATACCCATTTGGACGCGTTCGTTCGGCGCTTGCTAGACTCATAAGCAATGACACGAGTGGACAATCGCACCACTAATGGCCACAGGAATATGCACGTAAACTGAACGTCCATTTGTTCAGGCATTTAGCCACACCGATCAATCAAGTCGTTGGCGCATTCAGTAAGCCAACGCAGCACTTAGCAGGGACAAGGCCGTGCGTGCGCCTCGTAAACTGCTTCGGGAAACGCAACGGCAACGCCTTCACCGCTTGTAACGTTGTTTTACGTCTAGCTGCTCCTGCCTTATCATATCTTGCCCTTATGACGCCCGGCTTTAGCGTTCACGTTGACTAGCTAGAACTTTGCCTGCGTCGCGCGCGGTGTCAGCGTTTTCAACAACGAAACGCGCGGCCATGCCGTCTAGAGTAAAGGTCGGGCCCCACTGCTCCGATACGATACGCCAATCCGTATCGGATTGCGGATATCCGGCGACTCAGTGGGTTGAGCGAGCTTGCTGCTTTACTCTCTGCTCGCTCGTGGCTACTTGGAGTCATGGGGTCGATCCCCGTTGCACCATCCCCTGGGAGTTGATTAATTGTCTGATTCTCCCGTTTAATTATCGGGTCGGCTTTCATGCCATTTTCCCAGCAATGTGGCTTGTATCAGTCAGAAAATGATGTCAAAAGCCAAGTGTTGATATAAGAATAGGAAGAGGACTGTTGCCATGACAACGAACGGATTGCCGTATCGCGTCGGACGCGAACCCCAGCCATGATAAGGCCCAGCCATTCCCAGCCATGCACCGTCATCATGATGGTGACCATTAATTGTTACCATGGAGACCATGCCGGCGTCTTGGTTTCCATGTCCTGAGCGCTCAAAAAGTTATAGTCTGGGTCGAGCTTTGCGCTCCCATGACGTCCGATTGTGGCGTTCACGTTGACTTGTAAGTGAAAGTTTGCAAAGCTCGGTGACGTCCCAAGAAGCCACAGCCGACGTCACTGCGTAATTCTAGCCTGGGCTGCCGCGCAACTGCTTCTCCGTCAAAGCCAGCGCCTACTTGGGAACCCTTTAAGGAATTAGGCCCATAATCAATAAGTTGCCCCAGGTTTCGAGCCCGCTGGCGCTGCACCGCGAAGACGTACATTCCAAATGCATGTTCTGTGTTCGCTAACGCGATTAGCCTACGTGATTAGACGAACCTGGGTGGCAGTTGATGACGTCAGAGAGTTCACAAGTGACGAGTGGTGTATTCCGGGGCGCAATGGAAAAGCACCTTTGAGGTGGGCTAGAAGGCCTCTCCTCTCTCCGCTCCATTGCGAGCTTCATTTCAAATGGAAATTAAATTAGGAGACAAAAATGTCGCAGCAAAGAGAAACATTTCAAGTAATTTTTATTTGTGTCAACATTTCCTTAACTTTTCCTTTTTTAATATGCTCGCAGTTGCAGGAATTGAAGCGCGCTGGGGGCTTCGCGTTTTCGCCGCTCATTCCGCGGAATTATTGATCAGCTATTGATCACGCACTAGGCCATGTTTCCTCCTCGAGATAAAATGGTGATTTTTCTTGTTCGACATTGTGTCAGCCCGGCTGCATTATGGTCTATGTCGTCGACGTCTTCACAAATATCTTTTGATTCCGTTTGACACGAAAATCCCAATCACGCGTGTCACGTGGTTAACCCAGCTAAGCCATGCGTTTGCCAAGTTTAAAGCTGCAGGCCTTTTTGCCTGCGTAATACACCCACTTGAGAGAGCACAGAGTTCAACACGATACTATAGGCTAGTAGAGGGTGATACTGCCAACTGGCATTTGGCCAGGACATATTTGTCGCTTTCTGGCAACACAGCGGACTGACTGACGGACATTATCGGTCTGCTTGCCCCTTCTTCTGGCCTAGACTATTTTGCTCGCTTCGCTCGGACAATTAATTCAAAAGTGAATAGTCGAGAAGATGGTGGTGGGCACCACTTGATGAAACAAGGCTGTTTCAACCACGATATTTCGCATATATGTACGTACTACGTATGTCGTCAGCATCATCTGTTAATGACGAATGCAAAACTGAAAAGCCCAGCTTGACCATATGAGTGTCCACTGTCCAGAGTGGACAACCGACATTCAATGGGTAAATGGAAAAGGATCGCGTCATTTTACGTGACCGTGAAATTCAACGTAGAAAGGGTTTGAGTGACGAAGAAATGACGCAATTGTCTGTAAAAATGACATTTATTATGGCTGTGTCATCGTTGCCGAGGTGAACACTGGTCCGAATCACCGATTGTCTCAGAGCTTGGCTTAGCAGCCAATCGCGAAACGTGAGAAATGTAAGCGTTGACCTTTGCAGTAAGTCTATTGGCCAGAACTCTGGTCCTGGCTTGCCGGCCTGCTGGTTTTCTCGTTAGCACAAGGTCTTGAGCGCAACAATGGCACTCGAAATCCAAGTCGCTCCGAAGAGGAGGCCGTCCGCGCGTCCTTGCATGGCACCAGCAAGTCCCTCAGTCGGATAGTCGAGCGTTCGAGGATAAATGCTTTTCATTTTATCGACACAGAAAAAAGGACGAAGAAAAAGAGCTCTGAAAGGCTCTTGTATTAAATCGATCATAAAATTCTGAATTCAGGAATTTATTTTGAGCAGGAATAATGGAGCGTGGATGCCGGGGAGGCCTGCTTCAACTTTCTATGCCTGCCGCGTCCTCGCTCGTATTTGAATTACTTATTATTAATTAGGCGCAGGCAAACAGACAAAAAGCATGGAAGTGCCTTCAGCCACATTCGCTTCGAGTTGAATAATCAGAAACCAAGTGAGTGCGAGCGCAAGAAGAAGAATTAATCAGGAATTCAAAGAGGCTTCCAATTCACGAGTGACGATTGGCACGGTTGCATATCTGCAGTACAAGCAAATCTAATGACACTCATCACTCCAAATGTGTTGATCCTATTTCAAAAGATTACCAATGCAGACACTGCACTGGACTAACTTGAAACTTTATTTTTATTTTAGAGGTTAGGGGGTCAACAGGTCATAAACCCAATTACAGACCCCTAGTTGTTCAAAGGAACAACTTTAACCGGAAATGGGCGTCGTCTGCAATCCGCCATTAAAGTGAAAAACTTAGCCATCGACACAGCATTGCGCGGCTGGCATGAAAAGTAACCAGGGTCGCGATGTAACATTGAGCGCCGCAGCGCTCCTAGCGGCGGAAATGCGAAGTTTAAAAATATTAGAAAATTAAATTTGGGCGGAGAAATCGTACACTTGCCAAATGTAAACTCGCCTTCACCGTTCTCTTCGACACATAGGCCTCTACAAACGTTGAATGGCTCTATTTTAAGCCCTTTTATAAAGCAAGCCGAGATAAGAAAAAAATGTATAAAAAGCTGAGAAGAAATAAATGCGCACACATGAGTTAATTTCGTGAAATTCGTTTAGGCTAGGCTCCCATCACTAACACTTTCCTTTCAACTCCTTATGAGGATCGAGGTCTCCCAGAGGAGCTCATTTTATGCAAAGGCGGCGTCTCTATGACTGCAAACCAAACGTCCTAAGAGCGCTGGGATTAATTAGTTTAGGCAAACCTAGAGCCGCTAGTTAGATAAGCTGAGATAGTTACGCTAGTAGCGTGTCCATCAGGATTTCCATCATCATTTCACAGCATTAAGCTGCTTTCACATGAGCGAATCGTTCCCTGAATCCAGCACGTATTTGACCAATAGGTGCGCGAGATAACTTCACGTGACTACTTTTCTCGCACGCTTATTGGTCAAAGGTGGTCCGGTGATGAGTTGGCTAGCCAATTCGCCCTGTAGGCACCCTCACCTCTTAAAATAAAATAAATGTGAAACAGGCTTTAATGTAGTGTAAAGGGGTGAATCTGATTCAGGATTAGGATTAGGAATGGGATGAAGCTTCATCGCATTCCCAATCCTGAATCAGATTGACCCATTTGCAATTCTCACCCCGGTACGAATAATCCTGATCCTGAATCAGAGCCAATCCTTTACATGTACATGCTTTATGAAACTCCTTTCAGGCCCGACGTTCAATTTGGGAATGGATCCTGAGTGGATAAAACTGGCGTTTGGAAAATATTCGGTGCATTAACGGGTGGATACTTATAAAGGTTGCGGGCGGGGGAACGCTGCAATGCGAACTGCGAGGCGAGCCAGAGCCTCGGCCCGAGTCAGTCAGACGTTGTCAGTCAGCGCAGTTAGACGCGCCGCTGAGAGGACGCCCGCGCCGCATTCAACACAATAATAACATCAGTTATCTCCCTCCCCCGCTCCAACGGCATATGTACGTCCAAGTGTAATAACAGTATGACAAGTAACAAGTGTGGATATAAAACGATGTGAGCGCCGGAGAACGAGTCGAGAATGAAGAATTAATCGAGCCTCCAAGTAAATAGATGGGCAAGAGCATCCGTAAGTATAGATTCATTCGGACACATGGAAACGGGTCATCCACCCGATTAAGGCAAGACGTGCTTGGGAATGATGATCAGCTCGGTCTCAATTGTCGTGAGAAAACCGTTTACAAATATAAACTAGGCTGGCAACCATTAGTGCGACTAATAGCAGTTGCATTTCAGTTGCATTGCACGCTACCAGCCTAGTTAACATTTATAGTTTATAAACTACAGGCACTTATGATTGGGCGTTTGTCTGCTGGTTCCCAATTTGTAAAAATAAATCGCTAGCAAGACTTGAATGCTGATTTCATGCCACGCCATTAATGTACGAATGTTGCAATCAATCCGTTATTGGTCCTTCGCTCGGGTACTAGGCTAGTAGCATTTAATGCCAGCCTAGTGCGATATTAGCACGCGACATCAGGCAGTTAGATCGCTAAGGCCACAGACTTGAGCTCGGCTTACTCAGGACATCGTTTTGCACGTCACAATTTCCATTGAATTCCATTGGTGATCGCCAGGAGAGATCTCAAGATCGCTCGCTCAATCTCAAGAACGCGCATGCGATGGATAGCGGAATTCAATGGAAGTTCTGAGGGGCAAAACGCGTTAGTCATGTGGCTCCCCTTGCATCGTACTCTTTAGGGGCTATTTAATGGGTCTTATGAATAACAATCAGTATTTCCTAAGAAGCATTCAAAAACAGTAAAAGCATTTCTGTTATACTCATTTTCGACTGATTAACACCTTGCCTATCTTAAATGGATTCGCTTGAAGCACGTAGCATTAGCTTATGCTTCACTTTTATTCATGTCAAGTACCAGTATTTGAACCAAAATCACTAGCGTTTATTCATAAGACCCATTGTGTTGGCTGAACGCATTGCGCGCCTCCGGTGGCATATTCGGAAACTATTGTAGTGACCAAAAATATAGCCATAAACTGCTAAACGGGTGCCATATGCGCCTTAAAACGTTCTTATTTCTCAAAATGTGAATTATTTGGATTGAAAAATAATAAGACTGAAATGCCCAAAGTAACCAAAAGCAAATGGTGGTCAGATGGCACTGCGGATGCCCACTGTTTCATTCAACCGCTCAGTGCCTATTAGTTCTGCCATCATAAACGCTCGCAGACAACAAGAAAGTGGTAATAACGCACAATTGCATACAAACAATAAATTGGCACAATTCCCAATAGTAAGCAAGCAATAAAAGCTGTTTCTACGTAAAAGCAGATGTAAGACGGCGCACTTTTATGGGTCTATCAGACAGGCATATGAAACTACGGCGGGCATGTAGAATTAAAGCACCGCGTCACGGGTAATTGCATGGCATCCTCCATTGAATGCATCCCTCATGCAACATTGATCATCCTCCCGGAGCCCCAGAATCATCTACCGGTGGACGGTCGCTCAGCAACCATCCAACATCATGTTAGGGCTAGTTGGAATGCTGGATGGATCATGCGGGTGGGCGGGGTAGATTCCACAACACTACTAACCAGGACAAACGACTTGACATGTGGATTGCGGAACTTTTTCTGCTCTCCAAAAGGGGTACATGAAGCCATTATCAAGTAAGATCTGTCTGTCCTTGCGATACGTCGACCATGTTTTGCGGTTGGAAACATGTGACGTCTCGTGGGACCGCAACTCTTCAAGTGGCAATTCTTTGCTATTGGAAACGGTCCAAAGGCTTCAAAAGCCAGACAGCTGTGACACAACTCAATTAAGACTTCACTCTTTTGCATTTAAGTGCAGCATAAAGCTCACTTTACTCACACTTGAGGCGTGTTTTAATTCTGGACTGTCATTTTCCAAAAGCAAAATAATCAATAGGCACAGGCACGCTACACTGTGCGAGCGGTGTTAGCGTGCAAACAACACCCGGGATGACGTAGCTTACTGAAGTTGGCAAAGCTGAACGTCGTTGATCGACGACGCTGGCGCAACGCTCGCGAGCAACGAGCGTTGCATACCATACCGGCAAGCGAACAACGCAGGCAAAGTCAGCGACGTTCCGCGTTGCCCACTTCGGTAACCATGGTCACGGCGTTGTTTCCATGGCAATAGTTGCACGTGTGTGGGGAGTGCAACGTTCTATGCAGCACGTGCGCAGTATAAGTGACGTTGTAATGCATGTAGATAGGATAAGCTACACTCGAACACTCAAGTATGACGTCATCTGAGCAAGATAGTTCAATCCTTGCGTGTTAGATATTACGTCAAACTTTGGCGTTCGCGTTGACTTTTACGCGTAGCTTACTTAACCCATGTAGAATTGTAGATGTGTTATAACGTCACGTTTACACGGTTTCATGGCCCTTACTAAATTTAGGTATAAATGGGCTCCATGTAAATTTGAGCATAGATATGTCCCATGCATAGGCCTACAATCAATAAATTGCAAAGAATTTATTCCGAGATTCTTTTTACGCCATCAAAGATTCAAAGTAAACTCATTGTCAAGTTTACTTTTCACAGGCAAATATGGACATTACACTTGGCGTCGAAGAGGATCTTTCAAAGCATAGGATTTCAATCAGCTCGCATAACTCCTTGGCAGGAATGGGTGTTTGCGCGGTGCAAAGTGGATTAGGAATAGAAGACAGTCTTCTTGACAATAATACAACAAGATCCAATCAATTTCCCTGCGTTTGCGGTTACACGTCCTCCTCCCCTTCTGCCCAATCCATCCATCATTTTGGACACGCCGCTGGGCTGAGGCTGCACGCACGCAAAACCTCCAGATTTTACTTCCACATAAAATCTGTCATTTGGGACAGACTGCACTGAGCCTAAGAGCCGAGCAAAAGCCTTCGAGCAAGACAATGCGGGCTCGCTGGACCATTGTCAGAGGAAGGCCAGAAATAGCCCGACGTTCGGAGCCAGATATACCGCGAGCAGGCGTAGTGGGCGAGAGCCGTAAGAAAAACGTCAAAAAGACGAGTCGGTCGGGGGGACTATGCGGGGACATGACATGGGCGAGGGCGGGGGTGGAGCGCGAGGCCTCTTTAGATAAAGAGATTGAATGATTCTGAGAGGTTTGAAGACCCTCATTTTCTTGCCCGTTTTGATCTTTTTGTTCCTCATTTGTTGAGATGAGGAATGGTGTTGACATCGCCATGGCGACCGAGCGCGGCTCGGCTCCTCGCTGCGAAGGAATTTAATTCTTTATACAATCTGCCTGCCTGCGTTCCTTCCACCAAATAGGCCTACTGAAAAACGAGAACTTAAAAAATCCTATTGGCCTACATGTATGTATATAAATAATGCAGCAGAAATGTCGTCGGTTCTATAGCGCTCGATCGCCGTGATCATCGTGGGGCTCAGGCTGTCAAAGTCGCAAACAACGGACTATAGAAACAGAAGAAAATCACGAAAGGCCAAAAGATCGATGCGTGCCACTGACATTGAAGCCTATAGGGCATATAACATGCCACCCTCTTGTCCAGCAAAAACGATTCGCGCGTGTCGCGGATCGCGTCATAAAATTGCATAGTGCGAATCCAGGCTTTTGACTGAATTTATCGTGCAATCCGACATGTGCGAATTAGGCGCAAGATAGAAATTGCACAGCGAGGATCACACTTAGTCAACCAACTTATCGATATAAATGTCAAATAATTTAAGACGGATTCGCACGATGCAATTTATATATCTGCGATCCGACACAACGTTTGTGCGTCAATCAGGTCGCACGGTGCGAATCCAACTTTGTGTTCAGTTAATTTCGAGCACTCATAAATTCTTTGAAAACTACACATTCTATAATCCCCTTATTATATGGGAACCTATAATCGGACAAGCATGTCTGTTGGTTGCCCATTTCTGAAAATAAATCAAAGTGACACGGGCGGGATCTGAACTCGCATCCTCCGATTGCCGGTCGAGTGCTATCAGTCTAAATCTGTTCATCAACCTGTTTAATAATAAAATCTGAAATGAAAAATCAAAACTCAAGATTAAAGCAAGGTTTATAGCGAGTGGCTTGGGCAACTGAAGTCGAAATGCATTGACTAGCGTCATGGGCAATTTTGCCTTTTGCTAGTGATTAAACAATTTACTATAACAATAACAATCGGAGAATGCGGGTTCAAATCCAGGCCGTGTCAAAAGAAACTAACTACGTGAATGCAAGGAAAACTAATTTAAAGTGTCTTTGATGATGGCAACTTGGTGGCAGCAAAAAAGAAATGGCGCAAAAGCAATTGGAAATTGAGCCAGAGATCGTTTCGCTCGAAGTGACAGAACTAAGAAAAATGTGGGTTTTTCTTTATTTTTGGAACTCAACAAATAGAGAATGTTCGTCCTCGGATGCCTGGCACTCAGCAACGGCAATAACGTCACCGCTGCTTTACAGTCCACAGCCTACGGAATATCTGGAAGCCCCGCTCAGCATGCGTTCTTCCCTAGGCCTTCATGTACCCAGTGGACATACGGCTCAAGACCAAAGTCCATCGAGGTAAACTGTTCCGGATTTACTAGGGATGGGAGGCTCGCAGCGGACCATGGCTGAAATCACTGATGCCTTTTAGAGTTGTGTCGACTCGAGAAAATCCCAAGGTAGGCTCTGATGACCTCGTCATTTCTCCATTCCATCTCTGAATAGAAAAATGACGAATTCTCAGCCTGCCTTGGGATTTCTTCAAGTCGAGCCAGAAGTATAACTGAAACACTGAATAGGACTGACTTTCGCTGTCTTACTCAGTCTCCTTGGACTTACTCATGTGGCATGCCATTGTTGCAGGAACAGTCGAACCATCCTCTGAAGGCCAACTGAGACGTCCAATTACTCACTAGGTCAGCTCAACTCGCTCAGCCTATGGCAATGGAGATCGACTTGCTCATTCAGGTGGATCCGCCGTCGCCGTCAGCCGCGTTCACGGGCGCCAGCTCTCGGCTGACGAGGAGTCCATTGGTGGACTACCAAGGCCAGGGACTGGAACAGCCGTCGTCGTCGTTCTGGACTCACCTGGCCATGTCACCGACGGAAGCCGTGCTCACTCTCACTCTGCTCTCGGCCCTCACGGCGACCACGGTTGTGGGCAACGTGCTCGTCATCCTGTCCGTGGTCACGTACAAGCCGCTGCGAATCGCTCCGCAGAATTTCTTCCTCGTGTCACTGGCCGTGGCGGACATAGCAGTGGCCATGCTCGTCCTGCCCCTCAGCATTGCGCACTCGCTCATGGGCCACTGGGCCTTCGGCTTGGCGCTGTGCCAACTGTGGCTCACGTGCGACGTGCTCTGCTGCACGGCCTCCATCTTGGGCATCTCGGCCGTTGCCCTGGACCGCTACTGGGCCATCCACGATCCGATCGCCTACGCGCAGAAGCGGACGCTCAACAGGGTCGTCGTCATGATACTGGCAGTGTGGCTTCTGTCGGTTTCTCTTTCATTTCTCATTTAGGATTGGCCGGAACGTTGAGCGCTAACCGACGATTGATCTGGGCAGGATGGACCTTGATCAGTGATCAAGGACCTTACTGCCCAGATGTTCATTGATTTGCCCTTTGATTGAGGCGCTTCATGTTCCGGCAACCACTCTGTAGATAATGGACGTGTAGATAATTTAGCGGAGTATCGCATGGTCAGTTGTCACGAAATGCTTCAACAGGTCCGCCATCATCTGCCTGCCGCCACTGGTCGGCTGGAACGACTGGGGCTCGGCCGACGACTTCAACAGCAAGAGTGACGCACAGTGCCGCTTGACGCAGCAGCGAGGCTACATCATCTACTCGGCCAGCGGCTCGTTCTTCCTGCCGCTCGTCGTCATGACGGCCGTCTACGCCAAGATATTCGTGGCCACCAGAAGACGCTTGAGGGAACGCCGAGCTCGGTGCAACATGGCCGCCATTCTCGTGCGCAAGCCGTGCATGGTCAACGCGAACAGCACCGTGACGGCAGCGACGCCGTCGCAACAGAGCGACACGAACACCGTCACCGGGTCGAAGGCCGTCATGATCGGCCTCGACAAGGCGTCGTCGTCGCACTCCAGCACGTCGGCCAGCATCGAGGCAGAGACGGCCAAGAACGATGTCCTTGTCTGCAGCCACGCCTCCAGTTCCGTCACTTATTTTCGGCTCATGTTGCACCTGGGCTTTATTTTTTGTTCCGTTCCAAATAAAAACCCTAAGAAAACGCATCTCTTGAGGCCATTTTTAATCTTGATTTTAACCATTTCTAAGCCAATAACGCGCACGGAGCAAAATGGCGGTAATAGATCAAACGAAAAAGTCCAGGTGCCATTTAAGTGGCCACTTCAGGTGTCATTCTGAATCCATTTTTCTCAACTGTACAGAACCGGATCTCGAATCGCCACCACCCTGTTCGTCGTGCAAGCTGGAGTCGAAGCAGAAGTCGACGGGCAGCAGCCCTTGGAAGCTGGACGTGGACGTTGTACGTCGTCCATCAGCCGCTCGATCCCCGCCGGACATGTTCCAGTTCGTGGAGGAACGGCAACGGATCTCTCTGTCCAAGGAGAGGCGCGCAGCGAGGATTCTTGGCGTTGTAATTATGATAATAACTTATACTGCGCAAATCCATGGAATTAGATTGGAAAGACAGTCTCAAGTCGCTGTCAAGTTTTCCTTATCTGCCTTGATGATTTCAACCTAAGTGCATGCTTGAGTTAGTGAGTAGATCATGAGTGAGTCAGAACGAAGGCCAACATCCAACTCCAATTCGTGTAGATCATGGGCGTGTTCATCGTCTGCTGGCTGCCATTCTTCATCATGTACGTTGCCGTTCCCTTCTGCCGGCCTTCGTGCTCGCCGTCGGTCCAGCTGGAGAACTTCATCACGTGGCTCGGCTACGCCAACTCCGCGCTCAATCCGGTCATCTACACAATCTTCAACGTGGACTTCAGAAGGGCCTTCGCACGGCTGCTTCGGTGCCGCTCGACCATGCAGCAAGGCTGACCGAGGCCACTTACTCAACTTAAGTGAGTGTGCTTCTCCAATAAGTGATCTACGTTGAATAACCTGCCTGTTCATAAGTTATGTCGCGCCAACATACAATTGTACATATGACATGGCTCAAAAGTGGGAAAACTCGACAAACACGCCGTAGTAGACCCAGAAACTAATTGGCCAATGATTGTGGCGACTTAAAAGTACGGAAACCGCCAAGTGTCACACCGATTATAATGTCGAATCGCTTCGAGTCAGAACCTTTGCTGGTTGTGTCGAGCGGCAATAAGAACACTTGTAACGTCAATAAATTAACGAATAACATCCGAATAAATTAAATATGATAATTGAATTACGTTATTGAACTTGGCTAATCAGTAGGTTTAACTAGGTAGTTATCAGACGATCTAGCTAAGCGTCGGAGCGAAAGTAGGATGCGATTTCGCACCAGAAGGACTAATTAGATTAAGAGCATTGAGCCGGCCATCATGAACGCTAAAAGCGAGTTGGACTTAGTGAGTTGATGGTCCCATTCAGTTTCAACGTGCATGGCGGCCTTTAAATTTGTACTTGAAGAGCACTTCCTATTCACGCAACATGCCGCAGAACGGTCCATTGTTGTAGAAATCACTAAGGCATCACATTTAAAACAATAAAAGCCTCGCCCATGGAAACGTATTCTGTCTTTCTATCTGTTAGAAGTCCACTGGGAAACTGTTCAAGTGTTGTTCCGCGCCCGCTATGACGAATGGCTAACAATAAAAGGGAGCTTTTGGAGCATTAGTTGGCCATTAGGCGTACCGTTAAACTGTCACTGAAGAACCACAATTGGACAGTCAGAACGCGACAATGGCAATGGCCACTTATATGACGCAGACTAGTAGAGGCAGATTCGCATTGTGCAATTTCCGTCTGGCAACTCGACTCAAGCTTTTGTTTGAGCTGGTCGAACCAGTTAAACAAATGGTTGAGACGAGGTGCGCGATAAAATGGCGCCGCAGGAATCAATCAAAATAAAAAATTATACATATTTCCAACCCAAATACACAGTGACAGAACGCAGGGATTGCAGGCTATATAATCACTGATAAGTACCAAAAAACTCACTTCGAGTGATTCCCCAATTAACACCTTATCAGTGAATATAGGCCGGCGAGGCGATGAAGCCACATTTGTCCACAAGTACATCGTATAAACGCATTTGGCGAATAACGCCAACTCGGAATGATTTTCTCAAATTTAAAAAAGGAATAAACAAAACCGCAATAATTTAGACGTGCCCGGAT
>JAQIYI010000079.1:0-32246 GCA_034700265.1 Polyzonium germanicum
TCAACATTTTTCAATGTGAGGCGCGAGGTACGATCACGCGCTCACGAGTTGCACGTTTGTGTGCTGAAATTGTGAGCCAAACTTACACGAGAAAGAACATAGAAATGGTTTATTTAAAAAACACGCATGAAACTACATGAAACTATCCTGTTGTCCATTCAGATTGTACATCTAAACAGAAATAAAAAAAATAAAACTAGCCTAGCTTACATTCAGATTGTTCATGTAAACAGAAAACTTGTAAAAAATAAGTCTTTAAAAACCCTTACTCGCTGCGACCGTTATGACATTTCCAAAATTACGTAGACTCCACCTTGAAGAAATACACTCTGGTCATTCGTTTTTAATTGACTTACTTTCAACGCTTTCGCAAGCCCTTAAGGATTAACTAGTTTGATTTTCTTATGCGCTTAATTTCGTGATGATCCATCACCGTCATCGACATTACAAACTGAAGCATAAAACCGATTGAAATTATACCTGTTAAGTAATACTTTAGCAGAAACTTAAAGCGTTCTTTTTAGGCCATCGGCGATTATCTTAAATTATTATTGCAGACCCCAATTAACCTACGGCG
This sequence comes from Polyzonium germanicum, assembly GCA_034700265.1. Classification (NCBI taxonomy): domain Eukaryota; kingdom Metazoa; phylum Arthropoda; class Diplopoda; order Polyzoniida; family Polyzoniidae; genus Polyzonium; species Polyzonium germanicum. The sequence continues at coordinate 578 of JAQIYI010000079.1, forward strand.
CCATTTTTTTTTAGACGTTCGCCAAATTCAAAGTAGGCCTATTGTACTTCCGCTGATAGCAAAATAGTTTCCAAATTTTACCCAATATAACCCTGTAGTAGTCCTTAATTGTAGTAGTCACATATTGCACCGAACTAAATTTTCAATCTTCACAAAAATATCGTCACTAGCTGTAATATCGTCGACCTTTCGTCGTGAGAAATCCAAATCGAAATGATGAAAAATGGCGAACTTGCAATTTTGGATCAAATTGGATGCCCCGCCACTCCGCCAGATGACGATTCTGCGGAATCTACATCGATACGCACCGGGATTTCCTACTTCCTATATCGATATACATCGATTACAGACCATATCTTTGAACTTTGAACTTTAAATAACAAATCGCGCATTTTTTAAAAACTATTCTGGTTTCTAAAATCTAAAATTGTTGGGTTTTTTGCGTCTGAAAAATTGAAAATCTCAATTCTGAAATCCTCTGGAATAAAGCTATGATTAAAAAGCTGACATCGATATTGATACGATTATTCGATTTAGAATATCGATGTGAATGTAGTAGGCTACTAGGCTTCTGTTTGATACAATATTTCTATACACTATTTCTGCAAATTCTGCATTTTGTGACAAATAGGCCTGGAGTTAAGTATCCCAACTGGTTTGAGCAGCAAATTTGTTAATAATTGGCCATTACGATGTACTTTGGCTTGCAAGGCGCTCCAGGCATCCCTGCTATGGATCCTAGGTAAATAGTCTTAACTCTTTATACTCTAGTCTCTAGGGCCTACTGTAGGCCTATACTGTAGGCCCTATGTAGACCTATGAATCACATCAACAACTTTAGTATTTGTAACAAAAAATATTATTTCATTTATCTAATAGCACCTACAATTCCATGGGTGCCACGACGTCCTTCCCAAACCAACCTTTCCGGCCTCCTTTTTGCAACGTCGATAATGTATCGCATCATCATCCCAATTACCATCCGCAACAGCCATTGAACATGTTCCAGCCTCAACAGTTTCCAGGTTTCGAAGTCCATGACTCGAATTCGTTTCCTCAACTCACAGTACCGTGGAATCATACAGTGCCGCCGTGCGTGCCATGGTTTCAGTCAGACAGTCCGTTTCCTGGTGGCGTTCCGAGTTGTGTCGGCTACGCAGATAACGAGCGGCAGCTGTGCGAATTGAACCTTCATTGCAAGCGGAAGAGCCTCCACCTTGACGAGTGAGTATAGACCAGTCCTACAGTCCCATTGTAAATAATTTCTCAATTTATTGGTCTAAGTTGTTCCAAAAGAACCATGAAAATGGACTACCGGTAAGGTAATTCTGTCCTAAACGTCGTCGCCTATTGTAAATTTATGGTTTTCTTGAACCACCGGCAGCGTGGCCGTTTTTACTATTATCTATAATAAAAATTGATAAAAGTTGGATTTCTTAACTGGTCCGCACCTTTAAGGGCTCCGACGGCGTGCAAACAACATATTAGTGAGGAGGCGATGGCGTTGCGGATGACCCAGCTAAACATCAGCGGTGGGGACACGTGCGACAATCGGGCCCCACTCAACGACTGGGACACATCTTGTGCCAGCTTGGACGAAAATTTGGAAGATTTCGAGCTGAAGCAACAGCACCAGCCAGCCAGCGTCGTCGTTCTTGCTCCAGAGCTGAAAAAACTCGAGAGCGAGCCCATCCTTCCAAAGAGCATCCTGGAGAAATTGTAATTTTACAAATAGTTGACAATGATTAAGTAGTCATAGGCATAGACATGTGTGGTGTTATCAAGCTTGTAAATCTTTTTTATTTCGACAGACAAAAACCGTCCATGGAATTAGTGCTCTGGAAACCGCCGAGTGGAATCATTGATGAAGTCATAAGAGCGACGTTGTCCGCCGACGCTAGTAAAGATCCAAAGAAAGCTACGGGGGAAGAGAGGCAGCTGATGAACGAGTCCAAGATGGACGAAGACGTCATCTAGCCGAGGCTCGTAACAATGGCATCTGCGTCGACTTCCTCGTCGTCTTTCGCGGTCATAGTCTGGTGACTTCCTAGTGCCTCGTGTTTATATTCTTAAGAAGTTTTTTTTTTTTCTGTGCTTGTGTTCAATACGTTCAGACTCCATTAACGTTTAGTTTACATTTTATGGAAATATTTAAACTCAAGTTTCGAGTAGAACTCACTTCCAATTGTGATTTTGTTTTGCTTTAATCTTAATATGCAAGTTTATTTATTGGGTTGAATGTGAACGTGTTTTTTTTTATTAAACTGATTTATACCAAACGCTCGAATATAGATTCCAGAAACGATTTGCCGTTGATAACTTTCGTCGTTGCGATGACATACTCTGTCGGATCTGTAACGAGAAGCACGTAGAAGATCCGATTAAACCACGACAAAGAAAATGGTTTTACATCGTACATGTTATAGGTTTTAGCTTTAGGTTGGTATCCCTACAGATGTAATAACGAACGCTCAAGCACTATTTGAAATTCTAGTCCCAAGTCACGGATTTTGTTCCCTAAGGGTTATAAGGTGTCTAAATGTTATACAGGTTCAAGTCTACTCTATAATGCAGCATAGGGAACTAAATCGTGACTTGAATTAGACTAGACTTGAGATGAGTTAAACTAAGCTCAGCTCAAGTCACAAATTTAGTAAAAGATAGGGATACCAGCCTTAAAGTTTGAACTCTTAATTATCCTATTCAGCTCACAGTCTTCTTGCAAGGCTAGGAAACGCAGCGCAGCTATCTCAGAGTAAGTGCAGCCGCCGAGAAAAAAGACCAGCGTGACTTTCTGTTCTTCTGTGGCAGAAACTGACGACCCGGAACTCCCTTCAACAAAGATTTAAACATTTTTAAAACAATACCTTGGAATTTTGAAATCAGCAGGTTTTTAAACTCATAAAATTCACAATTTCAATTGAATTTTGAATATTTTAAAAATCTTTTTCAATCAGTTTGAAAATTTTCAAATGTTGTCAGAGTTTTTCCCTGTGAGAATTTCATTTGTAATGTTGACTTGTTTTAAATCTTTAAAATAATTATTTCAATTTTTAAACATTTTTAAAACAAATAATTAAAAAAAAAATTAAATAATTTAGAAACCAATTGAAAAAGAAACTTCAGAATTTAGGCCCATATAGACTTGAGCTTGTCTTACTCAAGTCAGGCTTTTGCACGTGAGAATCTCCATTGCATTACATTATCCATTGCAGGTGCATTCTCGACAATGAACTTGCGATCCTGAGAATGCACGTGCGATCAACAATGGAATTCCATGGATATTCTCATTGAGTAAGACAGGCTCAAGTCTGTGGTTAGTGATACGGGCCTCATTCGTTTCTAAGAGTTACCTTATTCAATCTCTAGATTTTAATTCTGGCTTACTTCGGTTCCGTAAACCTAGTGGAACCTGCTGAGTCTCGTCGATGGTGGGTCCGGGAAGTTTAGAAAGAGCCTCAGTAATGGCTCGCCATCCTGGCCGCGCCAGAAACTGAGCCAGGCGAATGCTGAGCGGAGCGTAGCCGCTATGCACGTACGCGATGTCGTTCGGTTTCTACATTTGTTTAATTTTGCAATGGTTAAAACGTGATCGATTAGTTATCTATTTATCCAGTGAAGTGATATCACCTGCTCGTTTACTTCGTCGACGGTGAGACGCAACGTCTTTCGAAGTACTTGGTACGTCTGCTGACCCTGAACGCGCAAAAGTCCCACGGCTTCGAGGTTCTGTAGAGTCAGAATGTGCTCAAATCCATACGTCTGTGCTCGAAATAATAAATCCAAATTATGATCATCTGCAAGAGTTGGGCCAAATACTGTACATGGTCCAAGATACATTCAATTTAGGCTCAAAATTCACTTTTCATGGCCTCAAATACATTCTGTATTAAAATACAATTTTGAATATACTCGTATATAGAAGCTCGTATTTAAAAATACATTTTCAAAATACATTTCAATTTCGTTTTAAAAAGACAATGAGTCTAGTCCTGTATCAGATAGTATTATGCACTCAGTATTATAATATGTGTTGTGTCAGATATACAATGTACATACCGGCGCATCTAGGACTATGTATTTGTCGTTTTAAAGAACATTGAAATGTATTTTCAAATACATGCATTTTAAATAAACTTACTCAAAATTGTATTTCAATGTAATGTATTGAGGATGTAACAAAATGTATATTGAGCCTAAATTAAAAGTATCTTGGGCCATGCACTTTGCTCAACTAAGCCATCTGCACATTTTGGCTGCGAATGTAACGTTGAAAGGGTCCCCAAATGTTCTTACATGGATGATATCTTTTTTGTATTGATCCAACATTTTTAACTTCAGCCCACTGTTTGTGAAACACTGAATGCAGATTAATCTCAGAACCTGAAAGTAAAAATAAAATAAATCTGGTAAGACTGACTGGCATTGTAAATGGAAGCTCTGAAGAATCTGAGCAACAATTGCCATCAATGTTGAATTTACGATCAAAAATAAAAGAAATATAATTAAAAAAGCAAGACATACAAATATATCAAGTAAAGGCGTACTCACTTTGATTAGAGGATCCTTCTTTGCGATGCACTCTTCGATGTACGAGTTGGACTTGTCTGTATCCACAGCATTAGTGAACTCTTAGATATGAGTACCGTTTGCAAAAATAAATTAATCTTAAATTATTTCCAATTAAATTTGTTAATTTTATTCATTTTTTCGTTCGTTGATTAACTTGATTTGATATTACACCTGGGCCGCGTTTTTTACTTTAAAATAACTCAACAACGCAACGACGAAGAGTTAAATATTTCGTAATCATTACCCTATTGATAGTGTGGCGATGACTTGCATTGCTGGGTTTTTGAAAGTCGATAAACGCGACCGTGGGTTAAATATTTAAGACACACCTTGCTCCAACGCCAAAGTATCCATGAAGTCGTCAGAGTCTATCCTCTCCTTTATGAGTTCAGCGATTGACGTGTCTGTGTTAAGTAAACAAGGGGAGGTGAGACATTTTTTGATATTGATTTATTGTTTTTTTTGTTCATTGTGGGATTTGAGACAAGTCTTATTCACGTTTGGCCAATGACTGTTTCCCTGTCTCCATATGTGGCAGCCTCGCCACGAACTGCTTGATTTCGCTCACCGTCTTTGCACCATGCCGCTCCTGCATGCACATTTTTAATTTATACGGTTATACCTATAGCACATGTGATTGTACTTAAACCTAAGTTTCCATCAATCATTCCAATTGTTCAAAAAGTTTACAAATGCAAATTACAGATTGTTAGAAATTATTATTATGATGGGCCCAAAACCGTACAGTTTTTAGCAGCCAATCATTCTCAATTTATAAAATGTACAAAAATTATCAAACACTCATCGGAAAGATCGTTCAATCTCCTTTTACGAAAATTCAACTCGCATTGAATTTGGTCATCTGTAATGGCTCCAGCGATCGATTGTTTGCGGGTCAAAACTTGAGTTCCCAAAATTGGTGTCCAAGTATATCATATTAATTGTAATCCTCAATCTGTAGTCTTGGCTTTGACCAAGATAAATAATTAAATATATCTAGACTTCCAAAACCCCTATTGAGTCAATTGAATGTAGGGCCATGAGTGAACAATACGAGCTCTATTTAAAGGGGTTTCCCCTTTAAATAGAGCCAAGAAATTTAATTTTTTTGTAATTTTAGGTTCCGTTTTCAAATACCTTTATTTTTAAAGATAATATTTTTTGTAGTTTTTGATTTTTATTTGCAGTAGAAATGCTCATTTTTTTGCATTTATTTAAAATAATATAAGCTACCCTCACTTCCGATAAACGACATGTGCTTCATCGAGATGTGCCACGTTACAATCTGGCGTCTCACCTCACACAAGTCATGCCTCCTCCATCGTATATCTTAATGGAATAAAACCGGAGCTTCATTTACCATATATTATGTATGGCGCCTCCCGTGAGAGAACTTGGAAGCGCTTTTGATTCAGCACGAAAATACTCCAGGACATCGTCACTGACGGTATATTAGTGCACTTGTAGGCCCTTTTAAGGCTACAATTCATAAGAAGGATGCCTAACCAGCATAAGGAACTTGACTTTTGACACACCATTAGAACCGCGATCGCTGAGTCTTGAGTTGACCTTTGTTAAGACTGCATGCGACTATTGCATCGTACATGTAATGAAAGCAGCATGCCCAAGTATGTTTAATTCAATTCTGTGCATTCGAAAGAATTTGTGCATACGTGCCTCATATTGGGCAGAAATAATCCTTGCGCGATTGACGAGGATATTGCCGACTGAACTGAAGTTGCGATCTCGTAGATCAGCGAAGAGTTCTTCTGCTGAGTTTAGCGCGAACTGCTTGGGCTCAGAAGCGATGTCCTGGGTCATAGCCTCGTCTCCCTTGACGAACTTCTCAGGTGGAAGTTTGACGATGGCTAATTATGCAATCAATATTAGGCCTAATTAAAATTAAATTCCAAATATAGGCCTAATTAGAAAAGAAATCGGCATCAATCAACTATCCTAAGTAGCTCACTACTGTTAATGCCGTAAATCTCGTCAATGAGACCCTCATAGGTGAGCTGCGTAACAAGGGGAGTCAGAGGATCCACCGATCGGTCGATCAGTAAAAGAGCGTCGATCTGACTGGCGACGATCGGTTCCGTGCCAGCCATCTCTCGACGCATTCTCACGATCAAATCGTAAACTTGCTTTATTTCGTGAATGAATTTAAAAAAAAAATATTTATAAAAATTCACAAATAATTTCATTCAAAATAAATTGAATTTAATATATGTAGCTAGCAGTTAACCGACCCGAGCACACGGCCCTTTGCCATATACGTGAGGAATTATGCCATAGAGTGCTTGCAGTGTCATTAATGACTTAGCAACGTGATACATGGACGTCATGTCCCCCTCCAAGTGACACTCCTGAAATGCATGGAAAGCTTTTGAAAAAGTCGTGAAACCACTTGTCAATGTTTTGGTGAGTATCCAAGTACGAGCAAATTTAAATATATAATTAGGTAGGCTATCTAAATGAAAAACTAAACTTTATTTTGCAAAAATAAGAACTCATGTAATAAAGGAATAATTTTCTATCTACGAGAACTATATCATATATAATTGCATATTGTGACCTTATGACCTACTGTATGTACATGTAGAATATATACACTCTAGTACCCATATGGCCGTTATAAAATAAAATAAATTTACTTTCCTTTTTACCTCTCCAATAAATCAGTGAACTTACATGGAAGGCACCGTCCAACTCCATCGTGAGCAAGTCACCGTCGTAAGGATATAATTCCACGTTGATCTCTTCGACGTTCACGAAATTCCCATAAACACCGAGCTCCTATAAAGTATAATATAAGAAAAATGCAACAATTTAACACACAAGTGCATGGGTAATTGAATATTCTTCGGAAATGATAAGAGGCCGAATATACATGAAAGCTTACCTTTAGTTTCTTTTCGCACAACAGTGACTTACAAGGAACGAAAAATAAATGAAAGTCTTTCTTCTGACTGTCTTTTAACTTGTCCTCTCTGACGCAGGCAACAAATATATAGGAGTAGAGCCTTGCGGTATATTAATAGGCGAAACACACCAGTCATTTTTTAACGAAATAAAAATGTCCATACTGTCTAACGTTGTCTGCGATGGTGTCCATGGCGAGTAAGTTGGGTCTCGTCAGAAATATGACGTTGTCCACCTTGGCTTGAGGTAACTTTCCTGGTCTCAAAGGAAACATTCGTGTCACATTGTGTTCCTGACCCAAAAACAAATCTTGGTAATTAAAAGTTGGCCTACGTGCAGGCTACAATTCAGGATAGGCCAATATTTCACTGATGATATAATTCATGTTAATACGTCATGCCGAGACTCATGAAAGCGTAGGTTAGTCCTCGACGTTATACTGAAACTTCTAACCAAGGCTTGACAACGAAGTCTTAGTGCTGCTTCACATGTGCGAATTCGAGTCTAAATTCGAGTCGACCGCCGCCGGATTTTGATTCACATGGACATTTCAGCGTTCGTTGGCGTTCGGCCGCGTTCGACGGCGATGTACGCATGAATGAAATAAATAACCGCCACTCGTTTAACATATCGGACCAACTCTTGGCACGCTGCAAAGCCCGCAAGACAGCGAGTGTTCGTTCGTCCTTCTGAATCAAAATCATTGTCTGGTCGGTTCGGCGGCGATCGTTCATTCGTTCTGCGGTGGTCGACTCGGAATTCGACTCGAATTCATTGAAAATTCGGGAGCAATTATACCAAAACTCGCACGTGTGAAACAGCACGTACGAAGTTAGTTATGCAGTAGCCTACCGGTACCTTTAACATGGCGTACTCTGTGATGAGCCCAAAAGGTCCAATCAGCTGTTCGTCCCATACGATCGCCTAGTGCATGTCCGGATAAACATGTGAAATGTCAAAACTCTTAAGACCCAAACGGCGCTGCAGCGCCGTGATCAGCGCCATGATCTGCCGCCATCGAGATGTTAGCAGCCTCAGCTGTTACCGGCCGGTAAGTCATCCGGTGTGTGTCATGACTTAACACTTACAATTGTACGCTCGTATGTATCCGACTTGTCAAGTGATTTCAAGATTCAACAATGTAGTGACGGTACGGTAGAAATATTCTAGTGACTCGACGATGACTCACCTTCGGACCATCGCACTTATCGAGGCATTCCAGCCATTCTTTACGTGAAATTTCGCGCAAAATGCCCAAATTAAGACGACCGTTACTCAGGTGCGCTGCCATCTTTTTCTCCCATAAGGCCGGAAGTAAGTAAACATGGAGCTCAGACATAGCCTCCCATACTACATGGCTATGGAGCTTCTGAATGGCAACGGTGTGAATTTAAAACGCTAACGATCGTCATCCTGAGAAAACGAAAATAAAGTTAGTTACATGCACCATGGCCATTCGGAAGCTCCGTGAAAAACTCGCCGTAGCTAACATCTAGGAGGCTATGTGCCACATTCCCCACTTCCCTTCTATTCTTAGCTTGTAATCAGGGAGGATTGGGATGACAGATGGTTTCAAAAGGATGTTTTCAATTCGCGCTTCACCCAGAAGACACCAGGTCGCGATGTCGGCGCCTTGTAGTACCGGAAGTTGTTTAGGAAGCGATACTAGTGCGTGTAAAGGTGTGCAAAATCCGTGCGGCAATGACTGTTTTGACGTAGAATACGTCTTTCTCGGCAGGTATAGAGGGACTATTCTCAAAAGGGGTGGAGCCAAAAACATCTCATGGACGCCGCCATCTTTTTCATGGACGCCGCCATCTTTTTTGACGTAGAATGTGACGGAAAGGGAGGGGTCTCCGTATTCTACGTCATTTTCTTTGCTTTTTTAACCTGATTTAAAATTTATCCTTGAAAAATGTTCCGAAGCTGCTTCATTCATGGCTGCTCAAAATCAAACGCTCCAGGAGAGCGTCTCCAAGGAAGCTTCTTCTCGCCTACAAAAGTCCCTAAGTCCCCAAAAAAATGCCAAAAGGTCCCAAAGCCTCCAAAATTGGTAATAGGGACTTGTTACACTTGTACTGCTTCGTCTAATCACATAATGTGTGGGTGGCGCTTCACGTGCTTGTACAGCTGACACCATGAGTGGGGTAAAAGATGCGGTCGTTGGGTAGCTGCTGGCGGGCCATGATGGAGAATTATTGATGGTCAGTCTATTCGGCACTCGTGTACACCATATATCAGGAAATCTGGCACCTTTTTAGAAATTTAATAACTCAGTCAAAATTCATCAGTAAAGTCAAATGTGTATTTTCCACACACAAACAATAAATAAAATAAACAAGTTGGAACTAGCCAATATGAAAACATGTACCATACGTTTGAACTTTTAAAGAACATCTTTTGTTTCGTTTTTCATTGAGGAATAGAAAATAAGGATGGGTCAGTTACTCAGGTAGTTCACGAAAGATAAAGCCGGTGAAAGTCGTTCGCGCCGAATGCCCCGTTGCATTTGGGACATTTGCGTTGACGCGTTTCGTAGCGCGTCTTCAAGCAATCGAAGCAGAAAACGTGGAAACATTTGGTGAGCACAGCGTCCTTGCGTTTCACCTTGCACGATGGACAAGTCAGTTGCTCCTGAAAGACACGAAGCATTTAGTTGTTAATTCTAAAATTTAGCAAAATAAACAGTAGGCTTATGATCTAAATAAGTTAAATTACTAGTTAATTCTCCACTATGACAAAAGAATCTTTTATCTTTGCAATAGCTTGAGGAAAAAAATGTTTTGTGATAATTTTGGTGCTTGAATACTGCGAGTAATTACAGACCTTATATTCTCTGATCTCTTCCATGAGAACTTCGTCAGCAGTCGATGCCAACTCGAACTTCTTGGCGCGTTCAATCTTCTTTCGCAGTCCTGCAATCTCCTCCTGCGCAGCAAAAAGAACAAGTAGTTAATTTATTTTTCTTCTTTGAATTTTGAATCTTTTGAACTTAAAAAAAAGCAGGAGTGGTTTTCCGACCTGCAGTCGTTTAATTTTAAACGACTCGTGCTCCAGAGAACAAGTCTTGTCCGCGACGGCCAACTGAGCCTCCTTCAACTGCGAGTGATACTTGTATTTAAGGAAGAGAAACAAAAATAACGTAATTAGTCTGTAATCCATGTGATTGTGTGTGCCTCCATCATTAATTGAGTTGTTTTAATTTTGTCATGGCTATACCTTCTCCAGGTGAAGTTTCAAGTCTGCAGCCGATTGAGTGCTCTCGATGGCCTTTCGTTTATGCATTTCCATTGCCTGCTGGCGCAGACTTTAGCATTTGAGAAAAAAAAATAAAGGAATGAACAACGTAGTCATCAGGTTAGTTTGAATTATTTTTTTAGGTATTTTTGTTCTTATGAAGCCTGGTTCCAGCTGGTTTTTTGAATAAAATTGCCTCATAGATTTCTGAACAATAACTTTGTGCCTTTTTTTAATTGACTTTGTACTCTGTATTTTTCTAAAAGCGGTTAAAGGTCGGTATTTTTATTATTATTTGATTCGCACTTTCCCTATAGCAAACTAGTTTCGACTAATAGTTGTTCGCTTCCTTTTGGCTTTTTCAAGCGAACAACCAATCAATTAAAGACTTCACTTAACCTCAGTTCCTTCTCCACAGTCGACAGATTGTTTTGCAAGATGCGCTCCTTCTCTTCGAGCCTTCGAACCACTGCGTTCTGAGCGTCGACCTGAGTATGCAGTGTGCTCACTTGCTCGCCGAGGACATCTTTCTCCTCTCGAAGCAGTTTGTGGATCTGGTTGGACTTAATGCGCTGAAAGGTGTTTTTTTTAACACGTTATATTTACAAGGAACTCTACAAAAGATGAAGTTTGCTTAGAATAATGAAAACCCTTGAGTCACCTCTGACATGAGCTTGAAGTTGGCGTCGTCTTTTTCACGCAGTTGCTGAATCAGTCTGATGTTCTGTTCTTGCATGTCTTCAAACGCCTGACCAGTCACCTCCATCTCATTGAGGAGGGCCTCTTCCTCCTGGCGGGCATTCGAATACAAGGAGTAAAACGAGGGTCAAACGGTGCAAGAGTGATGGCTGAATACGTGAACGCCTACCTGTTTCTGTGCGGCCACGCTACGGTGCAGCTGCTGGATGACGTCCTCGAGTTGCTTGATCTTGCGCACGGCGTCCTCATCGGCCAGCTTGCGACGTTCCTTGCGCTCGCTCTCCTGCACTCGCTTCAGCTGCTGACGGAATTCATCCACCTCTAAGCGAGCCTTCCTCTCAGCGGCCATTAGCTGTATGTATTTAAATGTAGAATGTAAATGAAATCCAGGCTTTCCATTACTTTGTCTTTTTGAAACTCCATGCTTTTTATAGACATTTCTTTTTCAGTTTTTTTTATTGATCAGGCCTATAGCGATAACCATGATTAACGTTAGCGTAAGCAAACTGCTTTTGTGTGTTGATAAAAATATGCTTTTAAAGTTTAAATTACGGTAGCAAAAAATGCTTTTAATTTGTAAAAAAAAATGTGCTTCAAATATGCGCGCCACGCATTTGAGTTTGGAGGTTTCAGCATATCGCAGGTTCGTTACCTGAGCTCGCGTTCATGGGAAAAAAAAAACATTTAACTAATCTCCTCCCCCCTGTTTAAATCTGACCTGGACTTTGTCTCGCTGCTCTTTTGCCACTCCTTTATACATATCAAGCAGCAGCTTCATTTCTCGCTGCGCTTCCTGTGATTTCCTAGAAGAAAAGTAATATTCATCTGAGTCATCGATGAAGCTCAAAATGCAATATTTGTTCAGGATCGCCAGAACTCACTTGAGCTGAATTTTGAGATCGCGGATTATGTCTGCATCAGATTTTCCCTTTTCTCGTTCTCGTTCTTCTTCAATATCCTCATCTCTTTCCCGCTTGAATAGCCCATCGTCTGCGCCCCTCGATCCGCCGCCCGCCGATGATGACAAAGATGAACCATGATGGCCGTGAAGCGAGGTGGACGATGACGGCTCTTCTTTAGTGTTCGGATCACCGGAAAACGAAGCAGAATGGCTTGCAGAATGATCGTTCCTGAGCTGTTAAGGGATACGACCAGGAAACGGTATTAGCAAATTAGTTTAATTTAGTCAAACTTTAGGTCATAGTATAAAATAAATTTAAATGAAATTATCCACAAACAATATTTAAAGCAAATCAATTTTAAATCTTTTATTGCAATTTACTGCAATTTACTGCAATTTATTGCAAGTAGATACATGTACGATGCATACAGCATTTTGTTTCATTCAATTTTTAGTTTCATGAAATTATTTGCTTTTACGAATTTACCTAGTAAAGTTTTCAGGCTTTAAAGTTTAAACTGCATTTTTTAATATTAGTTTGTTAGAATGACAAATTACAACCCGCATAATATCTCAACTAACTTTAAACACTTCTCCATTGGCTTCCTTCAGCTTCCTTTTAAAACGGGAAATTTCAATTTTCAATTGTTGATTATGGTTCTGTAGACTTGTGATCAAGTGCCGCATCTCCCTATTGATAGGACCTTTTTTGGAAGGAAATTGTTTAATGCAGTAATTAATGTCTTTTATTTATTTGTTTTTTGTCTAAGCCTTCAGAATTAACTGGAACCATGCCGTACCAGTCTGCTCGTTGGCCGCCAGATTCTGCTCGAACTCAATGCGTAACATTTCATACTCTTTGCGTACCTTCAAATTCAAATTAATTTATGAGCGTAAATTCCCTGAAAGTTCAAACAATTCTAAACCAATATATATATATATATGAGCAGGCATACACGTACCTGCGAAAGAGAATCTTCGAGCTGGATCACCTCGTTCCTCAGTTTCTTCTGAACCATGAGTTCTTCACTCTTAAATCATCCAAGAATAGACACGAAACGAGTTAGCGACAGCCCAAATGACACAGGAAGGCAAAATAGATCAATCAAAATCTGTTGGTTAGCTAACACCAATCTGTTACCTCCATTTGCTCTATTTGACGAAGGTGGGCGTTCTTGCTGGCCTGCAGAAAGTTGCGAGACTCCTCCAGTTGCGTTTTCAGCTGCATGCTTTCGTTGTACAGCACCGAGAACTGCGACTGCAAGCACTTGTACTCGGTCGTCTCGACAATGACGCTCTCTGGCAGCTGCTGAATCTGTAATTATGTAAAGTCAGATCACAAGGTGTTTCTAATAAACATGTTTAGAATGTTAATACATTCTCATGTTTTTATATATAGAATAATAAAAGGTCAATAGAACATTTTCATTTTTGAAAAAAAAAAACTTACATCCATCTTTAACTTTTCAACCTCCTTTAGGGCATCCTTGTGTTCCTGATGCAGTTTTTCCAGTTCAGTCATTCGGTTTGTGGACAGTTCTTTCTCTTCCTCAAGGTCTCGTTGCACTTCCTCCAGTTTACGCTGAGCAACGCCGGGCGGAGCAGCAGTCAGCGAAGTGGCGACTGATGATGATGCGATGACAGTTGTCACATGCGGATGAGCCTTGTTGTCGCCGTCCGAATTTGAAGACGACATCGTCTCGGCTCTGGCCTCGAACGCTTTTAGGGTGAGTAGTGCCTCGCTCAAGTGACGATCTAGTTTTTCCTCGCGACGTCTCGTCTTGTCCACGTCATACTCAAGATCTTCTACTCTGTTCTTTAGCTCGGCATTCTCAGTTTCCATAGCAGTAACCTGTTCCTGTAATTCGGCAAGCTGCGCAAGGACAAAATTCATATTTTGTAAAATATATCGTATATATAAAAATGCAGTAAATTAAAAAATGGCTATAATTTGAAAATAACAGCAGTTTATGAAACGAAAATGTAAGATAAAAATTTGAGGTTAATCGTACTTAATTAATATGAAAGATTTCAAGTCAAAATTCAGCTATAATGAATTTAATTACCAGTTATCAATGATAAATTAGCATTTATTTTTATCAAATCATGATAGGCCCAGTTAAAAAATTTAATTTTTCATCGCTAATTAAAATAATTATTTATGTACGTTGCATTTTCCCGCGTCAATATTGTCTTTAAATTAAGGTCTAAAACCGGAAACTATGCAATCTAACTTGATTTTTCTTTAATTTATGGCAATCTTAAAAGCATAGGCGCTGGACAAAATTCGGCGGAAATTTCCATGAAGAACGCACCCGCAGTGAGATGACGTGATGCTTCTCATGCAGTGACGTGACCAGCGAATGCAAATTACGGTTTTCATTTTGCAGAGCTGAGTTGGCTTCTTTGACGGCGTCATCAAGCGATGATGTGTCTTCTAACATAGAATAAAAAGGTAAAAAAAACATTGAAACCTTATTGAAAACAATAACAGGCGTAAATAAATCAAAAGAACTCTCTCAGTTAAATGAAATGAGATTTGCCTGCGTCAGAATTTTCACCCTTCAACGCTATCGTGATCTTCTCGTTGCGCTGAACGAGACGATCGAACGCTTGCAGTATCTTTCCGACAGCTCGTTGTGAAACCTGAACTCTCTGCGCCAATTTCTCTTCGAGTTCCTGCTTGTCCCAAGTGGACAACTGCATGAGGAACGACGTGGTCGCCTCGTTTTCATCTGAGGATTAACGACAAGAGAAAACACAATTCAATTTGCAAAGGTGGATGACCTCGCGAGATCTTTCCATGCTGTGCACGTTCAATTAACTCACTTCGGCTTTCGGATTCGTCCGCTGTTTCTGCGTCAAAACGCTGCAGAAGAACTCTGACGTCCTCGTTCAACTGCACGCATGAAACCATCTTAATGTTCATCTCTAATGTTAAGCTTGACACTTTTGAAAAGAGTATTCAATATGTATACCTGATTCCAGTAACGATTGACGATACACAGTACTGCGTCGTCCTGCATCTGACGCTTTTCTAGTTGCTCGATGCGCAGCCTCAATTCACCTTCGGCTCGAAGACGTTGGTCCAAACGCTCAGCCAGCTTCTTGTTTTGGAACTTCAGCACCTTGATGTCCATCTCCTCCTATAACGGAACGCGGAAAAATAAATTAAGGTGAACCAAATTAAACACTCCATCAATTGTGTTCAAATCGTTGGCCTACGTTTAAAAGGTTCTATAGATATTTCTGCTTTAGAATTCTGCTTTTCATTTACAATTTAACACATGACGTTTTAGTCAGTGACATACGAGACGAAAGTCAAGGGTTTAGGCTACGCAGTTAGATCATGATGATCATCATCGTCTCATATGTCACTGACTAAAACGTCATGTGTTAAATTGTAAATGAAAAGCAGAATTCTAAAGCAGAAATATATATAGAAGTATAGAACCATTTAAACCCCTGACTATTTCCCTGATCATTGATCAGGCAAAATAGACTAAAATTCGTCCTCGCCTCCTTGGCAACTTCAAACTCCTTTTAGTCTAGATTTCGGGACTTCCCCAACGACGACTTCGTTCCATATACATGTATTTGGGATATTTTTGAGGCTCATTTGAGTTTATTTTTCATCTGAACTAATCAGCTTGATTTGTTTGTTTCTATAGCCTAGGAGACTGACCAGTGTTGAGACAGAGCCTAGCCTGACCGGCTCAAACTGCGTCATGCTCTTTTTGGCCGCCGGTGGTTGATCGCCTGAACTGCCGGCATCCGTGGTCGAAGCCCGCTTTGTCGACATATTTCTTTTTTCGCTTTTACCGATCGCCAATTTTCTATTTTCGTCGACGATCGACGAGTAGTTCAGCAGAAAGAAAATTGACAGAAGGCGGCCATTTTTTTTTTTTAAACCTATATCGGAATATCGATAATTCGAACATTCGATGATGTGGAAATCGATGACCGCATCGCGCGTCACGAAATTGCACCTAAGCGGAAATGACGTCACCGATCGCCATTTTTATTTGTGAGTGGCAATTTGGGTCCTTGGATGGGCAACGTTTTTCCTGGTGTGCAGAAAAAAATCGTTTCTACCGATAGGATTCAGCGAATTTTTACCAAAAAGGTTGTCTGTTTTTGTTTAATCCTGCCTTTCCCCCATCACCGACACCTCACGGCCGCGTCACATGAGGGCTAATCAGCCGTCGACGTGATGAACGACTTGAAACAGCTTCAGTCTGAGCCAGAGATGAAGGGTTGGCTTTACAAATGGACCAATTACATCAAGGGTATATAATTAGGCCTACCCTCAAGATTGAGCGCACCTAAGTCAAAATGTACGATTAAAGATAACTAATTTACGTTTTTGCAGGTTATCAGAAACGATGGTTCGTGCTTTCAAACGGCCTTCTTTCGTACTACAGGTGAGCCATTGCCTGCCGTATGTTGCTTGACTAGCGGGCGCTATCGAATATAGGTCGATCAATTCTTGCGTAATTAATGAATGCTAGGGTGTTCACCCAAGGTTTTTTTTATTGGTGCAGCCTAATTGTTCATCAATTTTCTATCAAAGCCATCCAATTTTCAATTTGGACGCGACGTCCATATGAAAATGGTTTGAAAATTGGACATGGATATATGGGCCTACTTATAATCGCATATAACGCCAGTTCTGTGTTGACGTTAACGATAAGAAATAACGCCGCAAAGACTGAAGTTGTTTAGAACTGCGAAATCGAACACGAAATTATTGCGTCATTTTTTTAACACTTAAAAATATTTGATATTTTTATCGCGAAACGCATTCTGACTTCTGAGTTGTGGCTCAGCTGGCTCAGGCACAGGCAGGGGCAAAGAGTCTAGTCCACAGTTAGAATTAGAATTATTTCGAAATTATTACTCTTCAAGCATCCCAATAGGGCATATGGCCGAGGGACTTTTCAGGGCAGGATAGCAAAAATCTTTATTTGACCACAATAAACATAGCCTATGCCTACATAATACTGTACGTTAGTACTCCTTCGACGGGGGTTCTTTAGTAGGCTAGTTATCTGCCCACAATCGTGGTTTTAACTTGTGGTTCGAGTGCGAACTTGACGCGTGACCATTAAAGCGTGTGAGAAATTTAGTCCCGATAGGAGTGGACCTACATACATAGTATATCTCAGCTATTACTTACATGTATTCCAATAGGCCTATTCCATAAAGCCAATGCATATAGGGCTGCACGATGCATATAAGCCCATAAGTAAAACTGGATTTTCTCTTAAATTGAATACATGTAATAAATATAAACTACTAGGATGGCTACACGTGTAACACGTGTATGTCCATTAATTAACTACTGAGGCGAGACTCTTAATGAGGCATTTAAGCGTATCCTATAGTAAGTTCACCGCGTTCATATACGAAGAAAATTGTACCGAACCAACCATGCAACCTTTGACGACGGAGAGCCATAGGATATTTTTGTACATCGCTCGCGACCCGGAAATCGCCCAGACCTTGGTAGAATTGCAGATTAAAGTTTTAAGTGAAGTTTGTCTTATAGACGTGGGGCATTTGATCAAAATGCCTAATACAGCATAGACCAAAGGGCCTAAGGTGGGCCTAAACGACAGTTTCCTTGTGAATTCCATTGGCTAGCTGGTAGCGCCTTTCATACATTTAGACACAGTCAGTGGCAGTTCACCTATCCAGTTTAGTTTATCGACAATCCATCCTTTATGTTGACTGGGCCAAATCCAAGGTAAGTACAGTAGGCCTACAATGGAGATACGCCTACTGTCCAGATGGCTTCACGCGCATTTTCAATACGCCTAGCCTACCGGACTTGGCCGACTACCGGTGTATAATTATTTTAGACCAAGTTTGTTTTGATGCCAACCAAAGGACAGCCAAAACTAGCGAGTCTGCTTTGACTCTTGCTATTTTTGCAAAGAACCCGCAGGAGTTGCTGTTGATTTCATGATGTTGATGCCAAATTGGCCAAGTTTAAGATTGACCCTAATTTATAAATGACGGTTTTGTACTTTAGTTCAACTGCTTGCTTTTAATGCAATAACGCACACAGCAAATATATATGGACAATTGTAAAAGTACGATTGTACGTCTGCACGAGTGTATTATTATTTTAAGATAGACCGTTGATGATGACCTACATGTACTGTACATGTATGTATGCAATTGCAAACTATGTATAGGCCTATGTGTAACTATTAACTAGGCTACAGTAGGCCTATGTAAAATTGTACATCATATAATCATAGTAGACCTACGTGTATGAGTAATTGACTATGTACAGTTGTAGGTCTACAATGCAGGCCTACTGGTTCTTAATCTACTAAATGTACATTAGGCCTAATGAATACTCTAGGATGATCCTATAGGTAGGCCTTTCCGCGTCCCATGTAGCCTACATTGGTCCGCATACTACTCCCTCTAGATGTTAGCCTACATGTAGGCATACGTCCACGCTAGGTAACCTCTACTCTGTGAGCTACGCCAATCATGATGCGACATCAAATTAATGGCGTCCCAGTCCCACATGTCCTCTTGCTCGCTTTTAAGAAAAAGGTGAATAGAGGGACGACTGAACTGGTTCGCAAAAAAGGAGGAGGAAAGAACAGCGTATAATTGAAATGGCCCTTTTTGCAAAGAGCAGTGACATCACAGCTAGCATGCATGTTCGTTTTATCTTATTTACATGAATGGGCTACAACAGTGACAGGAAGGAAAAATGCAATATGGCTCAGAACATCATATTTGGGCTTACATCTGTACGGATTGCCCGTTGTACACAGACCGTCACCTTTCCAATTGATTGTTTCAGTTAGATACGCATAAGTAATAGGCCTAAGTAATAAGCAAAAATTTACATTATTTTTAATCCTCATGGCCACCCCCTTCATTAATTCTCATTTGTTGTCGTTGCCAAATATGTTTAACACCTTTGGCAGCATGCCAACCATGGGTTCTTATATATTTGTGATTT
The DNA here is from genome assembly GCA_034700265.1 of Polyzonium germanicum. Classification (NCBI taxonomy): domain Eukaryota; kingdom Metazoa; phylum Arthropoda; class Diplopoda; order Polyzoniida; family Polyzoniidae; genus Polyzonium; species Polyzonium germanicum. The sequence continues at coordinate 19,903 of JAQIYI010000079.1, forward strand.
TTTCCCCCGTTTTTTTTTAATGTTGCTCAGTTAGCCACAGTCACCAACGAACGTCTTAGCTGGAATCATTGATAACTTTTAGAGCTGTCTCAACTTAAAAAAAATTCCAAGTAAGGCTCTGATGATGTCATTTCTCCATTCACTCTGAGTGGTAAAATGACGTATTCTCAGTCTGTCTTGGGATTTTTTAAATTCGAGACAGCTCAAAAAGTCATTAGGGATTCCAGCCTTATATTCACACTATCGCGAGAAGCGGGTGAAGTGTTACAAGGCGATCGAGCGCGAGGCGATAGGGACGCCCTGTACATATGAATTGGCTATCACGCCTGGATTTCCCATTTATTCTTATTAGGCCTTTAACATTGGCACTAGGGCTACATACCTTTACATGCTTTAAAAATAAAATTTAAACAAAAAATATTCGGAAACGGTATGGTTTTCTTTACAACTCGCGCGAGCCATCTGTTGATAACCTAGAAACAGATGTCGGATTCACCCAAATCCCCATGTTTCGTGTTTTGTTGCACCTTTTGTTAAACAAGGAATATTTTGCTTTTGAATCAGAAGGTAGGCCTTGTCCCTTTATAAACATACAAGTTACAACTTACAAGTGCGAAATTCTGTCTGATAGATTGAGGCGGATCAGGCCGTAATCCCTAATGACTTTTGGAGCTGTCTCGACTTGAATAAATCCCATGACAGGCTGAGAATACGTCATTTTTTTCATCAGAGAGAATCGAAAAATAACGTATTCTCAGCCTGCCTTGGGATGTTTTCAAGTCGAGACAGATCTAAAAGTCATTAGTGATTCCAGCCTAAGACTCAGATATCGGGATGTACCGCCGCTAATATTACCGGTAAGATTAGGCTACCGGTACTGATCGCCTTACGTTACCGGCAATATTACCGAACAATCTTACCAAATCGGTAATATTGAAAAAAAGCTAAAAACTTCTTAAGTTACCTCTAGGTGCCGACTGCCGATTCATGGCGTTTCTACATATATTTGGACATAGGAACTAAAATATTTGTCGCACTCTGAGACGTACGGTACTCGCGTACCGTATATACAGTTAGAGAATAGCCTAGGCCTAGAGAAAGCAGATAAAGGCTGGATGCACCAATGCCTTGGCGCTAATTTGTTACAAAAAAGTGCCGTCGCCCATCGACAGTTCCGGTAAATAAAATAAATTTGAAGTTGTTCAGCCAAGAATTCAATTAATTTAATTTTATTAATAGGCAAGTCATAATCTGGTCTATACGGTGTAAGGCTACCGGTAGGCTCACGCTCAAGTATGTCGCAAACTCCACTCATTCACTCGATTGACGTTTGACGTCAACACGAGTTGACGAGCCAAATAACTTACTCTATGCCATTATGTCCGTCCTTGCAGAAGATGTCTCCGCTCAGTTTGGAGAGAGAGAGAGAGAGATTACATAGTGGCAGCGCGCTAATAAAAGAACGACTCGTCTACGTAATTTAAATTTAAAATTCTTTATTTCGATTTGTGTGGCAATTTAGGACCCAGGCGGAGATGGCCCATACTTGTCGAGGTACGATCAGTCTACAAGGAGCCGTCATCCACACGGAGGACACTTGCACGCTGGTCATCTCCAACGGTGGCACGCAGACGTTCCACCTGAAGGCGAGCTCTGAGGTGGAGCGTCAGAAGTGGGTGACGGCGCTGGAGCTCGCTAAGGCCAAGGCCATTCGTCTCATGGAATCCGGTGATTAAAATCTATATTCATCCTCGTAAATACAAGATGTACATTTTCCTTTTTGTTTGCATTTGTTAATTATACTGATTTATTTAGGCCTGCGACATTGGACAATGCCAGTAATTATGCAGTAATTTCTCGAACTTCCACCAGATCATTTTGACATTCATGACAATAGGCCAGCCTAGTTTTCACCAGACTGCACTTCAGCCAATCTAGCAGGGAGTTTTTTTTACTATACAAGATAGGCCTATGACATTAAATAAAGTTGGAGCCAATTTTGGCAAGCACCCTTTGTCAATGGGAGCGGAACCAGTATTGCCAAACGTACAGAGTAAAATGGCTATCGTTTGATAAGATAATTGTCCGAGCGCGCGAAGGACTAGCAGAAGTCAAATTGGACGTTGCGTCGATTCGCGTTTTGGTGGTTCGCATTTCCTGATTGTCCGGAATGATCGCTCGTCAGCTGGCCCTCGAGAAACTAGGCGACTACTCGGTTAGGCGGGGCAGAACATTTTGCTTTTACTTTGTGTTTATCAGCCGGATTTCCATTAATCCTTGAATTCGCGACTGCTGAAAAACAGGTGGAAAAACATATAGAAGTTCACAAATACAATGGTTGAGTCACTTGAGTGATTCAAAAATACATTAGACCTAACAAAATAAACGAAAAAATGCATGCTTGCAATAATTTGACAAAACGAAATTCAGTTAAGATTTTTATTAATTAAAATAATCCTACTTTAATTTCTGATATATATTTGTTGTTATTGTTTTCAGAAGACGATGAGGAATACGACATGCCGTCGCACCAGCTCGAGAATAAGCACGAAGTGCAGATGGTGCTGAAATCGATGAGCGCCAAACTGGAGGACTTGCACACTTGCAACGAGCTGATCGTGAAGCACGGCGCGGCATTGCAGCGCTCGCTCGGCGAACTAGAGTTGCTGGAGTCGCCGACAGTCGAGTTGACGCCCAAGGCGAAAGCGGTCAACGAGCGCGCCACGCTGTTTCGCATCACGGCCAGCGCTATGATCAAAGCGTGCAACGACTATCTACAGCTGGTGCAAAATCAAGGTCGCAAATGGCAGCGACTGCTGCAGCATGAACACGAACAGCGACGTCACCTCGAGGAGATGGTGGAACAACTAGCTCGACAGCATTCGCACCTTGAACAAGCGGCCAAAGAGGCCACAAACAGTGGTAAACTGTCCGGCTCGGGCAAGCAGTCAGGTGTGAAAACATTTCAAATCAGGCTTTTTTCAAAATTTTGTTTTTGCTAAGACTTGTTGGCGCCGATGGCGGTCTAGAGGGGATGCATTCAGCATTTGGCTCCAGTTATCCGCCCCCTAAATGCGAACTCAGTTCGAGTTCAAGGCCGCCCTCTGTGATCTGTACAGCCAGTGTTCGAAATTAATTTTTAAATGTAGGGCCTACCGTAGGCTACTGTTCAAAAAAGATTTTTTAAAAAGTATGACTCAGCAATAAAATTAAAATCACAAAAATAATAATAAATTGAAATTATCTTTATAACGTCTAGGAAGCTTCTTATCCGACGATGATGACTCGGAGTTCTACGACGCGCCCGAACACGCTGTCGACGATTTTGTGGTTACCATTCCTTCCTCCAAGGGACACAGGTTGCTACTTATTCTAGTTTCTCTTGATTAGTCGCGTGTATCGCCTAAAGGCTTATCACTTTTTTAATTATATTTTTTATCATTATTTTGTGAAAACAAAAATGTAGGAGGAGTGGAAGTGAGCTAAGTGGCTCGAGCGAAGGTAATTTGCGCACACTTGATGGCGGTTCCACTTCAGAGTCAGACGATGGTGTCGAATTTAATGGTCAGGAGGCGAAGGTAGTGACCAGGAAACGCAAAAAAGATTTTGTAAGTTCCTTTTTTCAAATATTTTACTCTAATTATGACTATTTTAAGAGGTCAATAGACTATTAATGGACCCAATTGCAGTCCCTAATTATACAAAATAAAATTTACAAACACAGTTTTTGCCTTCCAGGCTTCTTTCCCGTTCTTAATTTGAAAATTAAACCATTCTGCTGTTTTTTTATGAAAAAAAAGGGGTCGGACCAGGACTCAATGGAGGCCGACAAGGACTCTCGGTGGGTTCCAAACGCTCCTCTACCATCGGATGGCACTATAAGACGACAGAGGAGACGGCTCATTCCCGAACGACCCAATCAGAGTGTAAATTTATGGAGCATCATGAAGAACTGCATCGGGAAGGATCTCACGAAGATCCCCATGCCGGTAAAACGGAAATTTAAAATAAAGTTTTAAAATCGGTTTTACAAAGAAATGCAGGGTGCCCAACTGGAGGTAAAATTCAGCCATTTACGCTTCGTTTGTGTAGTTTATTATCTTTATTATCTATATTTAAAGTACGGTACAATTGTTGTTGATGCAGGTTAATTTCAGCGAGCCACTATCGATGCTGCAGCGTCTTACCGAAGAGTTTGAATATTCCGAACTGCTGGACAAGGCAGCCACCATCGAGGACAGCTGTGAGCAGTTGGCCTACGTGGGCGTTTATACTGTCTCGGCGTACGCGACGACGAGCACGCGCACTGGAAAACCCTTCAATCCACTGCTCGGCGAGACATACGAGTGCGATCGTAGCGACGATTACGGCTGGAAGGCGCTCGCGGAGCAAGTGAGTCATCATCCGCCCGTCGCGGCTCAGCACTGTCGAGGACGCGGCTGGACGTGCTGGCAAGAGTTCTCAATATCGAGCAAGTTTCGAGGAAAGTATCTGCAGGTCGTGCCTCTCGGCGTCACGCATCTCCTCTTCGACAAATCAGGTGCGCCCATACTCTTTCTTCTTTGCGTCTTCGAAGGCAACTATGTAATAAACGATCTCCATTGCAGGCAACCACTACACTTGGCGCAAGGTCACCACCATGGTGCACAACATCATTGTCGGCAAGCTATGGGTCGATCAGCATGGCGATATGGACATAGTTAATAATACGACGGGGGACAAGTGTCACCTTAAGTACGTGCCGTACAGCTACTTCTCTCGAGAAGTTCCACGAAAGGTTAGTCCTTCAGCGCACCTGAAATGTACATGTAGCTTTGAAGTTTAATTTCGCTTCTTATAACCCCGTGGCGCCCCTCAAATCTCAAAATTGCTGTTGTCTGAGCGCCAGCCCAAATTGTGAAACCGTAGCCAGCAGCGAACCAAAATTTCTGCCAAGTTTCCATTTACTGTAGTGGCCATGGAAATATTGCATGACCTGAAAGGTTTTCTGATTTTGGGGAAGGGGATGAAATGGGAATAGCACGAAATGTAATTTGTTTTGCCTAAAATTGGTAAGTTTTCTGCTTTGTCGGTTACTTATCTTATATAGGAGTACATCAGTACAGTAAGTACGCTATGAAGTGAGCTAGTGCTGCGATAAAATAATTATTCATTAAAGGGGAAGCGACAAGAAGTTTGCTAACTACTTCATGAGTAGGTAAGATAATTTCCATGTTATTGAACCAACACTGAAACTAGTCCAAATTAATTAATACGGCACAATCCTAAATCTAAATCTCAATTTGATGGCATTCCAATTTCTAATCAATCTCAGTTCTAACCTTTATCCCAATGTAATCCTTATCACAATTCTGATCTGAATCAGGCTCACTCCTCAATAATGCACAATTGTGAATTTTTCTTTATTTATATTGTTGAATATAGACTGTAGTCGTAGGACACCAATACTGCGATTATATTTGTTTAACGACAGTTAACGTATTTTTTCTATTGGGAACCGGGTCAAGAATTTGTCTCAATCGCCAGTCATTGGTTTAAATCAAAATTAAATCGTTGTTAATAATTAGAACCTCATTTAGTTAGTTCGATTCGGCATAAATACGCAGTATTTTCATGTACAGATGTAGAACAAGTATTTTAGTTAAACACGAATTGATTCCAATTTCATTTATTTATGCTTGACATTTCAATTCAGGTGACCGGCATCGTAACACAGAAAAGCGATAACGACACTGGCGCAGGAAATGGAAGCGGTCGAGTGAAGTGGGTCTTGTCGGGCACCTGGGACAACAAGATGGAGGCAGCTCGGGTCCTGGGAATGCAGGGAGAAGTGAAGGGCAAACCCGTACTGGAGACGTCGTCGCCGAGGCTCTTATGGAAAAGGAGGTGGCCGCCGTGAGTCGTGGCATGCATCCTCCTGCTCCTCCCTCTTGTCTTGGATGCCACCTTCCACCCCACACAAAATCCGAACCTAATCCCCACCCTTTCATAAAACAAGCGACACCCATTCCTGACCAACTTCTGTTTCCTTTTTTTTTTTTTTGTATTTCCTGACAAACAACCAGGCCTGAATACGATCGAATTTACAATTTCACCGAGTTGGCCATACAATTGAACGAGCCGGAAGAAGGGGTGGCGCCGTCCGACAGTCGAAACAGGCCTGACCAGCGCCTGATGGAGAACGCCCAATGGGACGAGGCCAATACGGAGAAGTTGCGCTTGGAAGATAAACAACGAATAGTGCGGCGGCTCAGGGAACAAGAGGCCGAGAAGGCCATGACTGAAGGTTTGGAAACGCTATGAATTATTTTATGGTTTAATATTTATAAAATCAGTCTTAATTCTAATTATTCCTAAAATGATTTAATAAATATAGACTATTATTCTAAAACTATCGACAATACTTTTAGGACCCCTCTTTAGTGTGCAACATTATCATTAAGGAAAACAGAAACCTTTTTTGCATAATTGATATATAGCTCATTTATATTTGAAATATAAAAAACTAAATCAAATTTGATCTTTTATTATTTATTTATCAAAAAAAGGCAGAGACACCATAGTTCGTTTGGTTCTTGTCCGTAATTTATATTTAAAAAAACCATTATGGCGGTTTTTGATTAATTATGCTTTTGTTATTAAAAAATTCTAATATGCATTCATTAGTTATCAAGCATACACTAACGCCACGTAACACAAACCAGATTGTTCAGATGTCACTTGGCTCTTTTTTTTTCAAGGTCGTCCGTATCCGGCTTACGAGCCAGTGTGGTTCAAGAAGCAGAAGGATCCGCTTACTGGCAACTTGATACACGTTTTCACCGGAAAGTACTGGGATTGCAAGGATCGACAGGATTGGTCATCGTGCCCCGACCTCTTTTAACCCCTTGCGGGGGAGCACCAATGCGCACTAGTCGGCACTTGGAACCTTTCCACCGATGTTCACACACACATATCCTTTAAGTCTGGAACGTTTTGCATGTTAATATAACGACACACACACAAACACACACACGTATTCACACTCACTAAACACAGAAGAAAAAACCGGGAGTATTATCACTCGGCCTGAGAGTTTTAATTTTTTTTTTTCAGTAATGGTACAATTGTTTGAAATTAGTTCTTTTCATTATAATTAGTTAACATCTGGCTTCGAATTCTATGGATCTGTTGTAAAGTTCAGAAGTCACATATAGTTGGGTCTAGTTTAATGTGAAAAGTTAAATATATTCAGTATTGCTGAACAGATGTATGACTAAAAATTAATTTTTTAAATTAGGAATGCCCTCGCAGCCTCCATCATGGCACTAATAAAGTTTCAGTCGTAGTTGGTTGACCCAAAGCTCTGCAGAACCTACTCTTTGAAAATGTTTTGCAAATGTAAGCTAGTACTTAGAAAGGAAATCGACAAAAAAATGTGTAAAAAAAGGATCAACGGATCCGTGAAATCCGCAAGCCAGATTGTTCCAACAGGAACAATTGTAGTAAAAAAAAAAATGAAAACTTTTGGGTCCAGCGAAGTGATTTATTCGGCCCAATAAACGTAGGCTACTTTGTAGATAAAATAGAATTATTGGATATATGACGAGTGTAGTGTAGGCTGTTGAATAACTTAATTAACTACAGTATACGGATTAATAGATGAGTAAAAACTTAAATGAGGTTCCCTGTCGTAAGTTAAGTAAGAGTGGGATATCTTTAGTGTTAAACTTCAAGCAGTTGTGAATCCAAGCTTTACATTTTTTTTTTAAATATCGTTAGGTTATGTGGAATCCTTTTCTGTAAATAAAAAAGCTTACTTCTATTAGCTCTATATTTAAATAAATCATAAGATTCTATGAAGTTTAAAATAAAGTAATTTTTAGCTGATGATCGAGAAAACGCTCTAATTGAATTTTCACGCTTGTCACGTCATCGTCACTACGCTGGTGATAACTAAGTTACAACTTACAATCATTGATTGGGCAAAGCGCGCACGTTTATTTATTCATATATTTCAGAGATCATGATTAGTCGCAAAATTATGAAGTTCGTCCAGTGGTGCGAACATGGACATTTAACATGCACGCATGCACTTGCTGCAATTTCTTGATAAGCTCAGTTTCACTCGAATGGTAGGTGCCAGTATGTAATGTTTACAATTTAAATAGATTTTAGTGTTGAAAGATAAAAACAAAAAACGGTTGGTGCGAAACGAGCTAGTCAAACTGTTTCTCGTTTCAAAGCTTGCATAAACGCTTTCGAGTCAAACATTGTAAGTTTATTAAACGAATAATTACATCTGTAGCTGTGACGCGCGTGGTTCTGGGAATATAAAAGTGCAATTAAAAATTGTAAATCTTATTCAAAGTAATTTTATTTCCTTCTCATAAAACTTGCCAATCATCTTTCTTTTGATAATGATAATGATAGAATTTCGTGGTCATCACTCAACAGGTGACATGGACCCAATCACAGACCCCCTAGGTCCTAACAGAACCAAGGGACAAGACAAACACCCAACGGATGCGGGAAGCAATCGATCCCCTAACCCCCAGTGGTCAAAAGTACAGAGAGAGCGCTCTGACTGACAGAGCCACAAGAGTATCACGAGCCATTTCTCAACTTACATGTAACTGAATCCTTTTAGTTACATTATCAAACTTGCGTGAGTTCTCCAAAACGTCAGTTTGATGATGCAGATGTACGAGATTGTAATTCTCACATACCGGTACGGTACTTGGCTCAAGTATGTCTGGAGAAAGAGCTAATGACAAAAGCCATCTCTAAATCCATATCAATACCAGTGGTATACTCGGAGTATATACTCATAAACCAGGTTATTATTTAAAAATCTAAACTTCATTTAACACTAGTCATCATTATAACCATCCGTCCATATATACCGGTATAGAATCAGTTAAATGCTAGTATGGTTATTGGTTAGTATCACCACAGTCTAAGGTATCACAATACCCTAGGGTGATTCTTATACAATTGTATAGCAAAAGAAATTTGCTTTTTTCGTGGGACACTTTTTTAATTTGTTTTCTTTTTATAACAAAAATTCCATATTTTTTTAAAGTCTGATTGTAATTAAGGTCCCCTACGGCGCCTCCAATTATTTCTTGACAATTATTTTAGCAGTAAATAGTTCATAATATTTTTGACTTTTTTTAGCGTAGCAGTTTAATATATCAAATAAAATATTAGTTTCATTTATTTTCTGTTAACTTCTGTTAAAACAATCAAAAATAAACTAAACAAATCGAAAAATCCCCCTCAAAAAATCAAATGCTCCAAAATAAAAAGCACCCTACTACAATGTATATTCTCCACTTTTAATAGGATAAATCCTAGTAAGCCCGATTCTGTAATTCCTTCGGAATTTGCGTGCTTTTTAACGTGATCTTTGCATTTTTTGTTTTAATGGGCATTATAAAGTCTACTATTAAGAAAATTGGATCCAGATTGCATATTCCCATTGAAAATGTCATAGTCACGGCCTACCTATTATGGATTAGGTAAAAAAAAACCCTTTTTTTTATTCATAATGTGAAGGTTTCGACATTTTTTAAACACAACTGATAAAATATCACCAACTTAGTCATGTTTAAATCTACTTCAACTCCTGATAGAATTCTAGACGACTATAAGGTGTCGCTAATTTATGCATTTTTATACAAGGAGCGTAGGCTGTGAATGATGTATTATCAGAAGTATTTAAAAAAAAGTATGTGAATAAATTGCATTTCTTAGCCAATCCATAATAATTTGGACATGATTGTAATAGGAAGAGTTAAGGCGTTTACTTAGTCAACAGCCCGATCGATCCTGTAAAGTGTTTCAGCCACCGTGAAGTATCCCAAGTACTCGATTTCCTCGGGCGACACATCCCAATGGTAGTGTCCACCGTGCTTTCCGTCGTGTCCGAATCCGTGGAAGTGCTCCACTCTCAGTTCGTAGCCCTTAATTATTTATATCAGCCAAAAGTTACAAATTTGGTTAATATACAATTAATTATATTTGATTTAGTTTCACAACTATAGGCCTACATGATTGCTTACGGGATCATGCGAGATGAGGACACCGACGCATGTCAATGGCGGAGGCATGTCGTAGAACTTCAACCAGGCGTTCACGTCGACCTCTGTTTTAAGAGGAGCTTTTGGGAAATCAGGCTGAAAGAATAAGTAATCTCTGTCTATTATTTCAATTCCTTAATATATTTCAATTATGTCAAATATTGAATTAATTATTTGATTTCATCAACACGTGATCCGCACCATGACGTGTATGTGCGGTTTGCCACCAAGCACGACGAAAGTTCCACCGAGACCGACTGGTCGCGTTCCGTAGTGTTCACCGAGACCAAATCGCATCGAATCGACGAAGTTGAGCTCGCCAGTGCGACGTCGTGCTCGCACTTCGATCACTTTTCCCGGCTGGCCGTCGCACGCCAGGAGGTTGGCCATGATTGAGAATTCCGTACAACCGTCTGGCAGCTTGTCCAACTTGCACGTTCCGTCCTTGTGTAAGTCATGTTACATGTTGTACGTCACTCGTAATTTTAGATTATTTTCAATTTTTATAAATCGATTACAATTTAAGCGGGCATACTTTTGGATCCACCGTCGATATATAAGTGCCCACCTTCAATGGTTCTGAACCACCCTTCGTTCTGGCGTTGGCAATCAACTGTAATTTTATTTTAATTTAAATAAATTTTATTTTAATTTAAATAAAATAAAATTTATTTTACGTGCGTGTTTGTCTGCGTCGTGCGAATTACCTCGGAGTTGATGCCCACAACTTGGAACGGTCCAGCACCAGCGCCAATGAGGAACGATCCCTTGGCATTAGCGAGTTCAGCCATTACATTCAAATCGTAGATCTTTATAAGAAAAAGCCTAGTTAGTGTGTCTGAAAGGGGACGTGGATGTCGCGGAACTAGTTATGAATGTTAAAATAATGTAAAACTTTTTCTTTCAATTAGATAAAACCATTGGAATTTGTAACATGATGTAAGTTGTACACGTGTACATGTAGGCCTATATGAAAGTCCAAAGTTCATTTTTAACAAATGAAAATTATTAAAATCAGGACTAGGTAAGGGAACATGGTTTATGAGTGAGTCTTATGACTATGAGTTATGAGTTTGACTCATTTCTATGCGTCGAGTAGGGATGGTAAAAACCATTTGTGGTTTTACCATCCCTAATGCCGACAGGCTGTGAGATCGCGTGTCCTCCTGGCAAACTATGTTTTTTAATCCTAATCCAAAATCCGTGTTAACCATTGCCTCAATCCTAATAATAGGATACATAATAGTAACCCTAATTATTCCTAGTCAAATAACGCACAATGTGCATTCTTTTTTTGCTCGTTTAGGCCTATGTTAAATCAAGAACTTAGAAACTCCGTTGCAAAAAATGTTAAAACTCCGTTGTATTTCGGTCCAGTAATTTTACACGTAAATTACTTTTGTTTCAGGTTTATTATTTCATAGAACCCAAGTTACCCAACCAAATTAGCAAAAGAGCTGCGGAGTTGTAGAACCTGCATAATGTACCGCACGTACAACTTGTAACAACTTATGTGCAACAACAAGGCGACCGCGCGCTTCGCACGTGGACGCCTTGAATAATTAATCTTATTGAATTTCAAAAGTGCTCAAAATACTTTAGAGCCCACTCTGAATAATGTATATCATTGCTATTAATTTTTTTTTTAAATCGAAATATTATAGTTTTCGATTGCACCTAACCTTCTTTTTTAGGTTGGGGAAAAGGTTTTTGACTCCTCCGATGTCCAGAATTTTAGGGTTTCCACCCAGACCTGGACAAAAGTATAGGTTCATATGTATGTGTTATGCACAACTTAGTACAATATGTAAACAAATTAGCGTCGATCTTGGCATAAATGTATTTTTGTTTGTTAATAAATTATTTTATATTTGATTTTAGATGGCACATTAACCTTCTGCAACGAGCGTAAATGGCTCCTTTCGCAAATCAGGACAGTCCACGACAGTCACATGCACTTCGCTGAAGTTCTTTTGCAGGTGCTTCTGCAAAACTGTTGAGAAATAGTTTAGTATAGTCTATAGATCACGTACCTGTAACCTCTTAAATTTGATTCATTGATTGAAATTAGAATTGGTTTGCAGGGGAGTTGAGGGGTCTGGGCAACCCAGCCTTCCTTCATTTATAAATTTAGGTTGGGTTTTTAGTCTATGTAAGCTTACGTTACCTAGCTAATAGGTTAGCTAATTAACCTAAGCTTACATAGGCTAAAAAATAAATGGTTTAGAAATGTGGGAGGGCGGCCGGGTGGCCCAGACATGTAAATTGTATGTACGTACC
>JAQIYI010000080.1:0-31902 GCA_034700265.1 Polyzonium germanicum
CGGTTGCGAAAACGTTAAATTACTCGAAATATTTCTTTACTAATAAAGCGATATGAAGAGCCTTTAAACTGAAAAGTCAAAATAATTGTCTCCTTCCCCTCTAAAAGTATTTTCATAATCCAAAACTTGCTTGAAAAGGATTTTCTTCCCATTTAAAAAGCCTAAATTTAAAGGATTTTTTTTGCCCTTTTAAAACGCACCTAAAGTTTCTTGACTAGCAAAGTTATAAGCATTTTTAACGTATTTAAGAAGCATAATTTCATTGTCTTAAGGGGGAGATGACACATGAGCCATTGTTTGTGCGTGGTGAACTGGGGTTACGATACGATACGATAAGTCCCATATGGCATACGCGGGATTCGAACCCACAGCCACTGTGAGGACGAATGGATTTTCAGAGCATAAACATGCATTTCTGGAAAACATATAACTGGCGCACCCTTTATTTATTTATTATTGATGCGTCTTATCAGGATTTCTATCGGTAGGCCTTTGAGAAGAAGATTCGATGTTTCGTTTCTTAAGTGGGTTCCCCTTTAAAGACAAAGTCCCTAGCGGTTAGGGCATGACCTGCTTCCAGTTTCCTTCTCACTGACTTCCTGGATCTGGATGCTTTGAGGGCCATTTAGTTGCAGTTCAACGCGTGATGGCCTAATTTACGACACATGCTCTTCGTCTGCTGTAAATCTGTAATAGAAATTAAAAGTAGGCCTACGCTTTGTTCTCGGTACCCTAACCTAAGAACTTTTACCATTTATATCTTTAGTTCGTCCACTGATACTTTTATTTTGGCCAATAAGTCTTAATTTATTTTATTAAATAATTTAAGTTATTTTATTTACTAGTTTTGTTGAATTATATTTAATGGAATTAAATAATTTAATTTCATTTAATATAATCCCTTGGGTGTGTGTCTTTTCCCTTGGTTCTGCTAGGGCCTAGGGGTCTAATTGGGTCCACAGGACCTGTTGACACCGAAATCCTATCATTATCATTATCATAAATTAAATAATTTAATTTACCGGGGTAATTTAATTAAATAATTTAATTTTATCGAATAATTTCATTTCATTTAATTAAATAATTTTATTAAATAACTATTTAGGCCTAATTAGAAATTTGTAACATGGAATTAAACAGAATGAGATTAAGTTTGAGTTGGGATACATTTTAAATATGACTGCACTAGATAAGGCTGCGCAGAATACATCTGTTCGTTTAGATATAAATGTTATTTAATGTAATTAGAAAGTTAATTTGATTTCATTTTAACAGTAATTTAATTTGATTTCATTTTATCATAAATTTAATTTGATTAAATTTGTCAGATTTTCGTGCGAGCCCAGTTCGACTACGACCCGACCGGCGACGACCTCATTCCGTGCACTCAGGCCGGCATCGGCTTCCAGGTGGGCGACATCCTGCAGGTGATCAGCAAGGACGACCACAACTGGTGGCAGGCGTGCAAGGACGGCGGCGGCGGGCCGGCTGGCCTGATCCCGTCGCCCGAGCTGCAGGAGTGGCGGACGGCCTGCCACGCCATGGAGAAGGCCAAGCACGAGCAGGGTTCGTCGCCGTGTAAATTCAGTCAGTCAGTCAGTCGTGTGTGTTCGTGTGACTGGAGTTAAGCACGCCCGTTTGGCTTCTAGTGACCGCGACTTTTGTCTTTCTGTTTCCAGTCAACTGCTCGTTCTTCGGACGCAAGAAGAAGCGCTTCAGGGACAAGTACTTGGCCAAGCACAACGCCGTCTTCGACCAACTCGATCTAGTCACGTACGAGGAAGTCGTCAAGCTGTCGTCGTTCACGCGGAGGACGCTAGTATTGCTGGGTGAGAAATGAGCGCCATTTATAATTCTCAACGACTTTCATCATTTCTGTTTACATTTCTCAACTTTAGTTTGCATTACTTTGAAATAATTTCGCTTTCGTGTTTGCACTCGCTGACGACCACTTAAAGGAGCACACGGTGTCGGCAGGAGACACATCAAAAATACGTTGATCGCCAACCATCCAGATAAATACGCCTATCCCATTCCACGTAGGTTAACAACACATGCTAGTGATTATTTTTTCTTTAAAGATTAGCAACTTATTTTGCTTATTAAAACCAGTTTTCTTTTCTTAATTAATCCCATAGATTCAAATTGTTCAAAATAACTTGGATTTCCAATAATTGTAGTGTATTTAATCTAGGTTTTTAAGTACCGTAATTTAGTTTGACGCCTACCAGTAAGCTTAAATTTTGAAATTTAATAAATAATTCATTTTATTTGCTTCTGCATTTTTGTTTAATTTAAATTGAATTTCTAAATTAAGATTCATACCTGCGGTACATGGAGGCCTGTGTTCTTATGACATTTATTCTATTGTTTCCAAAAGACACGACGAGGTCGCCGAAGCCGGACGAAGAGAACGGCAAGAACTACTACTTCGTGTCGCACGACGAGATGATGGCGGACATCGCGGCCAACGAGTATCTCGAGTACGGAACGCACGACGACGCCATGTACGGCACGAAGCTGGAGACGATCCGCAAGATCCACCAGGAGGGCAAGTTGGCCATCCTGGACGTCGAGCCTCAGGCGTTGAAGATCCTCAGGACGGCCGATTTCGCGCCCTACGTCATATTCATCGCAGCACCGACGATCACCAACATGAGCGACGTAAGCCTGAATAATAGCTTGAGCGCTGCCCTTTTAGTTTTATTTTCAGCTTTAACTTTTGTTTCATTGCAGCAGTGCTGCGAGGGGCGTTCAGAAAGCAGTCTATTTATTTTATTGTGACCAAAGACGATTCGAATCATTTAAACTCTGTGTTTTTGCTGTTGTACACCTAAACATTTTGGCTTCCAAAAGTCAAAATGGGGAACAAAGATTTCACTTAATCTTTGTAGGTCATTTGTTTTTTGTTTTTTTTTTACTTTTTAGCACATTTATTTTCTCGGGGTAACCAAAAACTGAATAAGCCTAGTTGTATTTCCATGCTAAACGCGTTGTATTCTCGTTTTCAGGTTGGTCACAATGAGATTATTGAGCGCTCCTCATCCTGTACAATGTAGGCCCAGCGTTTGTCCGCAGGCCTTGTTCTTCAACTGAACCGTTATGAACGCAAAATTGTTGGGCCTAATGCCGTATCAAATGTGCCGCAGGCTAGGCCTATATTGGACAAACGAGTCAGTCGGTTTGGTCTTCAAATTTTTTTATTTTTCTCAAATCCAGTCTTTTGGAAAATGTGCTCGTTATTTTTCCTGTGGACTTGAGGGAAATTGGCATTGGGCCTACGGTGCACTTGTCTTCTTACAGTTTTGAGTGGATTTTTTCCCTTTGTCCTTTTGTGTCGTCGAGCACTTTGGACTCGGAACCCATCCATTGAGGATTTGAGTCAAAGACTACTTCGCTTCGATGTTTCTTCGTATTTTTGGGCAACTTGAGAACATCCTAGCTACCATATAGGCCTGTCTTATGGCATTAAATCTTGTGCAAATTACGCTGAATTTCTTTCAAATCGTAGGCAGCTTTTCGGCGGAGAATTGCGCAATACGATTCTCGCCAGGTTGTCTGGCCCTCTTGTCTCACTTGCCTTGGCAAAATAGAGGCCAAAAGCAGCTGCTTTTTGCCTCCTTATTTTAATATTTTTACTTTAACTCACCTGCATGCAAAATAATTCGCCGTCTGACGGCGAATTATTTTGCATGAGGCAGGTGAATTAAAAGTTAAAATATTAAAAATAGCGTCATAGTACACTGAACACAATTTAGAAAATAGTTTGTTTTGTAGGGAATATGCCCATATTTTGAGAAAAATAATGTGGCAGGATATGGAAAAATTGAAGAAACTTGTAATTAAGCCACTGTATGATGAAGCCTGACCTTATAACTGTCTCAATTTCATTTGATCTGATTTCAGTACGACGGAAGCCTGGAGAGATTAGCCAAAGAAAGTGAACTGCTACGGCAGGCCTACAGCCACTTCTTCGATTTGACGATCGTGAACAACGACATCGACGAGACGATTCGTCTGCTCGAGAAGTCGATGGGCGCCATCAACACGATGCCGCAGTGGGTTCCGGTCAGCTGGGTCTACTGACGAACTGAGAACAAACGCCGGCCGCAATTTTATACTTTGAGAAGTCATTCGCGCACGAGTCACATCGTACGGGTACGTGTGATTCTGGGCGCGACTCATCGAAGGGTAAATCACCACGCAGTTCCTCCAGAAAAAAGTAAACAAAAATAAGGACGTCCTGTGGGAAAAACAAAACAAATACGCTCTTCACTGCCCGACATATGAATCGTTAACACAACGTAACAAGGTTTCTTACGTCGACCGATCGCCAACCGAGCATCCAACCAGCCAAAACAACACACCCACCCTGTACCATAAGCTTATTTCGTCGCATCGTAGGCACGTCGATCAGGAACGAATCCTTAGGGGAAAACAAAGGAAGTGAATTTGATGTGTGCGTGTGCCAAGTGTAATTCAACCCTCTGAAGCCATCCATGACTTGGCCAGCCGGCCAATGAGACTTGTGATGAGTCGATGATATATATTATATGAAAACATCGCAAACCGGTGCCAAAAGTGTCCACCAAGAGTGACGACGTGATCCAGAGGAAGACGGCAGCCGAAACGTCGAATTGGGATTTTTCTCGCTGAAATCTGGTGCAATATCCATAGCTTATCTTCGTTTTGATTTATTTGGCATTTTTTTCTATTTGAAATTAGGCCCAGGATATTTGCAGCAAATGTTTCGTTTGCCACACGTGAATTATGGTCGCCACAAATATTAACTTACAGGGTGTGCCAGGGTTAAATTCTAGAAATCAGCAACGCTTAAGTACTGGATTAGAACTAGAATTATCTTGCGATGGCCTTCATTGGGGCATGACATATCAGCTTGTTTTCTGTCCAAGAGGCCTGGCATGATCTCAATTATTATTTTCAAACAAGATTAACAGGACCGCTTAAACAAGAAAATTTATTAGTTAACTTTTGACGGTCAAGAATATATTCTTGAATAATGTTATACTTTATTAATTATAAAATAATAATTTTAATTAAATAAAATTAATTAAAAATAAACTCCATTTTTCGGGGGGTTTTTTACATTTCGGAGATTTTTTAGTTTTTTTTTTGCCTAATAAGGATGAACATTTTAGCAAGTCTATCTAGTCCTCATTTGTAAAGGGTTTCAGATTTTTAGAATCATGGACACTCATTCTGGGACACCTTGTATTATTGTTTGTACCATTTGACACGTACACTGGTGACGCCGACCAGTTCCATAATTCTTCTGCTCAAACTGTAAAACATTTAGATTTTCTATAATTAGGTCTACCAATAATTAATAATAATTAGGCTGGCAATTCACTACACCCTAAATCGTAAGAAATCTTTCTAATTGATGCTTTTTACTCTTAAGGCAGAATTATTTATTCCTCCGCCCCCGCATTTGACCGTCAATAGCAACGATCTAGCGTGCGCACGAAGACCAGCTTGAATTTATTTCTCTGCTCTTGCATTTGCGACACATTTTATTTAAAACAAAAGATATCAATTATTTAAATCAAGCCTTTATCTGCAATTAGAGGCTGTGTGGTGACTGACAGCTTTAGTGCTTTTCTGATTTTCTCACACCACTGACTGGCTGGTACATCACTAGTAGTCCATCCCGTCAAGACTCAAGACTGGCTCTCTCAATTAAGGCTGGAACCATTAATGACTTTTAGAGCTGTCTCGACTTGAATGAATCCCAAGACAGGCCGTCATTAGTGATCCCAGCCTAAGTTCAGGCTCGTGAGAATTCTTGTTGTCAGTTTAGTGCGATTCGCAAGGCTGCGATTTTCCCTGCTAGCAAATTCGCTACCTTGCGAATCCTCCATTATGCTGAATTATGTACGAATTTTTCGGGAAATATTTCCGGATCATTAAATCATTTCCGGCCACCAAACTTCCCGCGCACAGGCTTGCTTGAGTTAGCCACGCTCAAGTCACTGGCTAAACTGATTCGGATGTAATTGCGGGCAAAAGTGATCGGCCAGCCATGACTTCTTCCATTCGGAACCTGATTTTGTTTCTTTCGGAAATTCTCTCATTTGTGCCAAAAAATATATGATAAAGTTTATATCGAGAAATGCGGACGAGGCACGTACGGCCATCAAAAATATATTTATTTTAATTCAAATTATTCAAGATTATTTTTATCTTAGTCGATGACGACGACGATGTTGTTGGTGGTTGTTGTGGCTTTTGAGTTGAATTTGTTTTTTTAAACTTTGCGTCGATGGACATCCGGACGTTGCTCTTGTTGACTTTGAATGCTTGCACACTCGAATATTTTGCTCGCCAATTTAATATAACTTTTTATTGTTGCGTATAATTTACATATATCTCGGTGCCATGTTGGGTTCAAGGTTCGTGTTTTTTTGTTTTATTATCGAAACTAGTCTATTTTTTTTTCACTTGATGCAGATTTGGTTGTTTGCTGCTGCTCTTCTTCCTCGCAAACTGCTGAAAGACAATTTGCTTTTTTTATTTTACTCGTCTGAAACAATTCAAAACAAAATGCCAAATATTCAAACAATCACAATTCCTATCAATTAAAACGAACAATATTTATTGAAGTGTTATTAGTTTTTTATTTCTTTCAATGGAGAAAATTTAAACATTTAGAATTTATTTACTTTACAAGATTAAACGTGTGCTCGGATATGCAGGGTGACCTAAAATTATGCGTTTTAAGAACATTTCTTTTGTCAATACCTTTTTATATAAAAGTAATTAAATTACTACTACGCAAATTTGAATTAGGAAATTTATTAAATGTGTTGCCAAATGCAATCTTTCAAAAAAGCGTAATTTGGATCACCCTGCAGTCATCAGTGTTAACCAAGGGTTAATCAATTTTTAAGCCATGTTGTTGGTGGATGGGGCGCGAGCACATGCAGTAGTAGATGCAAGACAAATCAATTTAATTATTACAATTAGCGTGTAATCGATTAATTGTTACTCATTGTTATGCATTTAGTTGTTGCAGGCTTTTAAACCGAACAAGAAAAAAGCCACTCTCGTTGTTCATGAGTTTTGTTTTTTTGTCCGTGAATCAAATCACTCACTGCGTTAATCGCTCATTAACCACCGTTAACTCTAGCCACGAAATACGAGACATTAGTGCTGCACTTTTAAGTTTCAATCGATGTAGTTGAACTAAAAGAAAGAAACGATTATACACATGATTCATTTTATGGCCGGGTTTTTGTTCCTTCATTTTCTTCATGCTTTTCACACAGATGTGTCAATTTTAGTTTGCCGAGGTCGGCTGCCGTACGACCGCGGTTGTCCTTGACGGATGCCGTGGCTGGATCGATTGCCAAGATCAGTTTGCAAACGTCGTCCTGGGAGCCTTCGGCCGCCTGAAGAACAACGACAAACAAACAAGCAAACCCTGAGATTGGACCCAATTCCCTATTTCTTAAAATATGTCCATGCTTTGAACGTCTATCTATCTTATCTTTAGGTAACTTATTGAACTGCGCAGTCCCGTATTTGCATGCAAAGTACCGGTACGTTTCACCTTGTGCAGTGGAGTCATGCCGTCGGCGTCTTTGGAGTCGAGCCGTCCACCCTTGTTGACCAGAATTCGAGCCACGTCAAGGCGACCTCGGTAGGCGGCTCTAGTTCAATTCAATTTTATTAAAAACTATTCATTGTATAGTATAGGCTTACACGTAACACTGGTTTCTTTGCACGTATTGGACGAATTTTCCTGCGAATTTCCGTTAAAATCGCGTGCGGACTCGACCGTGACGATAGGCTACGGTTCTCAGATGCTAAGTGCATAAGTTCGCACGCGATTTTGAAGTGAATTCGTAGCAAAACTCTTCAATTCAACCTCCAGGTTAGTTCGCATGCAAATCTAACGCGATTCGTAGCAAAACTTGTCTGCACGTAACGACGTATAGACCAAATATTACCTGTGCAGAGGAGTTGCGTTGCCGGCTCTGGTGACTGCGTTCGGATCGGCGCCGCGCCTCAAGAGTTCTTCGCAAGCCGTCAGATGACCGTGGCCGCTGGCGTAGTGCTACGCGTAGATGACATATGGCGCATTAAATAATGAATCTGGCTTAACCAAATCCAATCGCGCGGTTATGATGTACGGTTTACTAATTACGTTAATTATAATCTAACCAGCGCTGTGTATCCGTAGGAGTCCCTGAGGTTGGCGTCAACCGGACTTCGTCCATCGTCGAGCAACGTCTTCAGTCTGTCGACGTCTCCGTGCATTGCTGAGCGTGAATTCATTTCAGTTGCGGTGATTACAATATAATTGCCTTTGAATAAATCAATCGTAGCTTATAGTCGGCCTACCTGAATACCAGATGCCCCTCTCGAAGGCCATCTCGTCCAGTGTCTGATGGACGGACGAGGACGACGTCGCTCCTCCACAGTGCCGGTGTCCATCGTGCTGTCCGACGAGCTGTTTGTGTCCTTCGTCAGACATCCACAACTTGGCTAACTAATCCTCCAACTTCCAAGAACCATGCATTGTGCCAGGAGATGTAAGAGTAATTCGTATTGTGCGCATTAATTGTTCCTCATCAATTTTATGATTTTTTATCAAGTTCTTGGACGCCTTCAAATTTCATGTTTTGTTTCATTTTGTTTTTTGGGAATCCCTTATACCGGTGATTCTCCAAGGAATTTAATTCGTAGTGCGCACTCGACCACCAAAGTGACGCGAATTATCCAGTTTTAAAACTGAAATGCACGTACACATTAAGAGTCCATGCATCAGGCCATCAGCGTACGCTGTCAGTCATGGCCAAATGGATGAGATTAAGGTGCCTCCTGGAGGTCAATGACCCAATGGCATAGACTGGAATGACACATGACACTGCATGATTGATACACTCTCACGGCCATGCACTGACGCAGGTAGATGCATGAAGGCCAACTAGGAGCACATCGACCTTGGACGAATTTTGTCATCCGATTCTCATCATACGAATCGGATCATTCGCATCGTTCGAATCGGATGCGAATTTAACAGAAATCCCACAAGAATTAGGTACCGCGGTAGTCCGTATATGCGTGAAAGCGGTTTCCAATAGAAATCCCTAGAAATAGGGAGTTCTGAGATTGTCGCAAGTTAATTGGCAGCGCTGAATGAATTTCTGGGTTGCCGCACCGCGGCAGCACTGTGCAGATAAGAATGTAATGGTTGACGCAGAGACTACACTCTCTGGGATGACGTAATGGAATTTCCTTAAAAGGAAGAAAGGGGATTGGTGGGGAGAGGTAATGAGGTCATTGCGCGCAGCCGCCATCTTTCTTTTCGTCTGTTCTCCTCGTCGCCAACGGTCGTCGTCCGAAATTCGCTCCCCGACAATCGACGTCCATCCGAAGCGAAAATGAAGATCTTCAAGGACGTCTTCACCGGTGAGGGCCCTCACTTATCCACTTGGAATTGAAAGCGGTCTTTGGTCGGCCAGTGTCCCTTATTTCTCCTTGTTTTGATATTTTGTAAACGCAGGCGACGAGATGTTCTCCGACAGCTACAAGCACAAGCTGGTCGATGACGTAGTTTACGAAGTCTTCGGCAAGGTCAGTAGTCTCGGGTCCAGAGTCCACTGGTCTCTTCGGGCACAGTTATTTCGCGGCTTCAAATTCCCCCGATAAGAGAACAACAAAGCGGCAATCGTGATCGATCTAGTCATCCCATTCGTGACTCACCTGAGCCACCCAAATTGGGGTCAGGGGCGTGGGGTGCCACAACTAAAAGCCATTTTGAGGCACTGTTTTTCTCCTGTTTGAGCATTTGCTCGCGCTCATGACGCACCGCCTACCAGTTATGACGTCACGAACCATGAGCTGATCTGCAATATGGCGTAAGATTGGGCCTAAAATTGCCCACATGGTCAAAATCGTGGTACATGTTATGCCGGGTATTAAGAGCAACAATACCGCTCTAATTTGCGCACGGCCTAATACTAGATCCGTTAATACATGCACTCAAAATGGCCTAAGTTATCGTCGAATTGAGATCGGCCAGCCGTGCAAGCTTTGCCGTTTACATATACGTTGCAGGCTTAGCTGGCTGCTTACACGAAAAAATCAACAATTAGGTCAGTTATAAATTACTCTGCAAAGATGTCGCTGAGATATTTTACAAATGAGTTGACATAACGTTTTCGTCGTCATCACCCTATTGACAGTGTGGCGATGACTGAGTATTTTACTCATCATCGCAGCGTTGCTGGCCGTATGCGCTTCAATTTGTTATTTCACATATTTGTATTTCTTGCAGTACGTGACTCGAAAACACGGCGACGTCATAATTGACGGCGCGAATCCGTCTGCTGAGGAGTTTGACGAGGGAACGGAGGAGGCCGTGGAATCTGGCGTTGACATTATCCTCAACCAACGGTTTGCTATTTTCTTTTTCCGAATATTATAATGAGTTATATATCCTAGAGGTCGAAGGAAAGAAAAAACTTGTCTGACCAAGGGTGGTTACATTTCAACGCTGTGTTTTTTTCCTTATCGAATAAAGGTTGAAGGAGGCCATTTGCTTTGGCGACAAGAAGACCTACCTCTCCTACTTAAAGGACTACATGAAGAAGTAAAGCAGCCGAAATGTTTATACTAGCGCTGTTTCCACCAGAAAAGCTAGAAATATCTTGCCAGACGGTGGCAGAAAATATTATTAATTTATTTCATTATTAATTCATCAAGGTCACGTGAAAATATTCTTTCTGTAGCGCAATGCTTTTTCAATTATCTAGAAAAATAATATCTAGGTAGTCGAAAAAGCACTTTCAATTCTATTTCAGTTGACAACGTTGTTAACAAACGAAATCCATGAAAGTGCGTTTTACTCGAAAAAACAACTCCACTTAAGCCGCCCCATTATGTAGTTAAAACAACATTTAACTGCGCTGAACTTTTCTGGTGGGAACTAAGTTATATCTGTTCCTTAGTGGTTCGTTCCTTTTCAACTCTTGAACAATTGTGACTTTATTCTGAAAAGTGTTGCTGACAAGCTCAAGGAGAGCAATCCCGGCGAAGTGGACAATTTCAAGAGCAAGATGAACGAAGTCGTCAAAAAACTGTTGCCCCGGTTTAAGGACTTTGCCTTCTACACTGGTGAGCGTAAAATTCCATTGCACACGGGTTTACACCCTCTGCCTTCTTAGTACATTAATAATAATAATTACTGGTAGAGAATTGCTGACATAACAAATAACTCCAATTGAATCGCAAATTGTGTTATGCGTTGCAGGTGAAAGCTGTGACTGCGACAAGGGCATGGTGGCCATTCTGGAGTACAAGGACGTCGACGGCGAGGAAGTCCCTGTCATGTATTTCTTCAAGTACGGCCTGCAGGAGGAGAAGTACTAAGATGGTGATGATTAATTCGTTGAGATTGCGTCCTCTTTGTCCCCTACCTTTCTATCTATTATTTTGTTTGTTTTATTCTATTTTCTATTGACGAAACCCAACAACAATAACTCAAGACGCCTCTTTTATCCTAATTTATGAATTGCAGATCACGGCGCCCGTGTGAGCATTTCACTGGTGCTTTTCCCTCTTAATCCTCCTCCTCTTCCATCCTACGAGCGTGTACGTGCTTCATTTTTACTGTGTAAAATTGGGTCTAAAGTTGATATTCGTATTGGTCTGAAGCGTGTGTGTGATTATTGTTGGAAGCAGCGTCACGTTCAAACTCCTCTTCCTCCCGCTTTTAACCCTTAAGCGTTGTCTCATCAGTCCTCTTTAAATGAATTTTGACTTAAAATCCGAAAAACGGGGTCTTATTACGATTTGAGCATAAATTAAACTTATCGCAGTTCTGCCCACAAGTCCACAACCTTTGCATTTGGAATTTAATTTTGTTAACCACAAGGACCAAGCGGATTTGTATTGTGTACACGCATTTAACTATTTATGTACAGACTCTTGATTGTAGTCCTTCGTTTGCTCGGAAGTTCAATCACGGTGCTAAAATGCATGAGGGTTTTGAAAATGTCAAATTCGCGGTAAATCGGCTTTTATCGTCGCTAACATCGATTTATACACCTTGTATCGATTTAGTTCATCGACCGTGTATCGATTTTGTTTATCGATGCATCACGAAAATTCGATAATCCGTCTGCAACCTGAATGTGCACTTGTGCAGAGCGATCGCCGTCTTGAAAGACGGCTCATTCATGACTGCTGCCATGTGTGGGTTCGATCCCTACTCCCCGTCCCATGAGTATTTTGTGTTAATACCTGGGTTTGCTTTTCTCTAATTATATAATTGACAATGCCGTTATAGGTAGCATGCATGCAAATGTTGTGGCGAAAATGCAAAATAGTTTAGAAGAAGAATGAAATTAGTCTTATCGGGCTCCCTTCAGTGGCTTCAAATATCAGTAATCTAATCATCTAACCAGCTTCGTTCTGCTTTTTAATTAAGTTGGTAAATTTCGAACATGTTGGCGACGAAGACCGCGAGCCTCGTAACGAGGACGGCTCGATTTTGCCTTGGAGCGACTGTTCCTCTGTCGACGTCTAGCGGCGTAACTTTGACGATAAGATCGCAGCTGAGCATCAAGCTAGCGACAGGTTCGACTAGGCTAGTAGGACATGGTGTACTACTAATCGTCCGAGTGGGCATGCAAGTTCTTCAGCATGCACGCTAAAAGCATGTAAATTCTTGCATGTCTTAGGGAGCACAGTGGATAAGCAGGTCGTAAAGGCTTAACCGTTGCATTCCTGCAGCAGGAATGCAACGTTTAGGACCTGTTCATCCTAAGTTCTCCTTAACACTTGCAGGATTGTACATGAAGGCGTTTCATATGTATTTTCTTGCACGTGATTTATCACGTGCTTCCAAGGACTATAGCAGCGTGACAGACGTACGACGTAGGCCTACAGATCTAAACAGATGCACGTAGGACTAGGCATCAGCCATTATGGTCGCCATTGCTCGCATGGCTTTTCCAATGGGCTTTGATTAGTATGCAGAACTCTTTATTTGAGACAGAGTCGACTTTCAACTGCAGATTCTCCTTTTATTTAGGTCCTGCTGGTTGCTGGCGCGACAAGCGGACGTTCGGCAGCAGTGCTGTTCTGCGTCAAGGCGCCGAAGACGAAATCGACAGTTCATCGATGGCCGAGGTGACGTACGACGAGGTCAAGGATCTCATGCTATCGTCGTATCCATCGCAGCGATCGCTTCTCATTGACGTCCGCGAACCGGATGAGTTGGTTGAGTACGGAGAGTACCACGGTGCCTACAATGTTCCACGTACGTTAGTTAATATACCCATTGTACCGGTAACTTCAGGCGAGCTAGAGTACGTGCTCTCCGACTTTCCTTTTGGTTGCAGTTAAACTCGCAGTTTAAGGCTGTCATCGTCCGTGTAGGCCTACCGTAAAAACGATGTGCAATTACATAACATTAAATAGACCTATACTTGCATGTGCGATAAATAAACAAGATCTTAAGGTCGGAATCACTAAAGTCACATGTGACTCTCGCTTGGACATTAGTACCATTACATGTTCTAGCCTAGTGCGGAGCCTAGTACTCCGTAACCCTTATCGGCTATACAAATTGTTTCAATTGCCTTAATGTTCAATCAGTGGGACAAGTGCAGCAAGCCCTTCAGACGTCGGACGATAAGAAATTCCACGGACTTTACGGCTTCCAAAGGCCAGACCAAGCGACCAGCACACTCATCTTTTGCTGCATGTCCGGAAAGCGCAGTGCCCAAGCGACGGGCATCGCTTTAAAGCTGGGATTCACCAGGTAAGCTAATGAATTAATTAAGCTTGATCGTCACCACGTAGGTTTTAATTACGGTACCGCAAAAATGGGATTTTATATCGTTTATAAAAAAAAACTAGGGCTTACTAAGTTTTTCATAAAAATTTAAAAATCCTAATTATTTTTAAAGTAGTTTTTTCCTGCCCTAGCTGCATAGTCCATTTATACCATATATACTTGATAATTTCACGTATTTTTTATCTGTACGTTAGATCGATGAATTACAAAGGCGGCTGGCACGACTACCACAAGCAGCTTGACGTGCCGTTCAAACGCGGAGAAACTTCCAAGTCCTCGACTGGGTCGAAATGATCGTATCCAAGTGCATGAAAATAAGAAATTATCAAAGTAAGGAAAATAATCGTCTCAATAATGTAAATACGGCATAAAGTTGGATTAGAACTTTGTATATGCAATCTTTATAGGCTAGTGCAACCCGACATGGACCTTTTGTTTGACAGCTGATGGTTAAACGAGTTAATTATTGGTTCCGTCGATCGGTTGTGCGATATAAATTGCATATAGAACTCAGAATCCATCTTTAGATGTCACTCTCCTTTTCAAGTTCCGGTTTTCAAAATTTAACCATTTATGCGTCGTTGCAATCACCTAGGGTAATTAATTAATGCCGAATTTACCGAAATTAAAAATAATTACATTTTTTAAAATTAGTAGAGTTAAATTAGTAGAGTTTTCGCCAAAGACCTGAGCCATAATTAAGAATAAAGTTTTAGGGCTTTAGAAAAAAATTACTTTCAAATCCTTAACTTTAAAAATAATTTTGTTATTTTTACAGTAATGATGGCAATACCATAGAAAATAGTTATTTTAATACCTGGTACCGTAAATTAAGAGATTGTTTGTTTAACAAGCCGCTTATCCTCCTGGGCCACTCAGAGACTATATAATTATTAGAATATCTATAGTCTCTGGGGCCAGTGTACTGTTAGTCAGTGCATGTAGGCCTACATCATTTAGTCATTTCTTTAGTTTTATTAGTTAACAGGCCTATTCAGAGAGTATAGAATATAAATTTTATAGTCTCTGGGCGCAAATGTTACGAAAAATTGTTCACTACGAGATAAATTATCCAAAAGGAAAGAAAAATTGGGGAAATCGTGCGGGAATCGAACCTGCTACCCTGCCCACGAAGAAAATGAATGAAATCTTTTGTTCTTTTCTATGCGTCATGCATGACGTCATTGGGCCGCCATCATTCATCGGTTTTTTGCACAGCTTTTCTTGATTTCTTCTCGCCGTCGCCCCGTTTTTGCCGACAAAAACTCAAATGTTCTTCGAAATTCTCTTTGTTGGAGGCGCTTAAAATTCGGTTCGGCGATCAATCGCAAACCTGCGGCCACGTCCAAGTCGGAGACCGCGTGCTCTTCTTCTGGTCGTCGCCCCGATGTTTGGCCGTCGCTGGAGAACTCGACCGCGTCGTCGTCAGAGCTCGACTTGACGCGCACGACGTCCGAGTGGACGTCGGTCAACGGCCGCGCCATAAACGCACAATAGTAGAGGTAAAGCCAAGGGCTAACGCCATCACTCGATCGTCTCAAGTAAATTAATGCTCAACTAGGGCTTCGTAAGGAGGCCTTGGCTCTTAATTGTGTCCATAGCTAGGAGTAGGCCTAAATAGGATTTAGGCTGACGCGTAAAGGCCAACGTGAACGCTAAAGAGTGACGTCATTTGTAAATCTCGCTAGACGTGAAGCCGGAATAACTACGCGTAGCTTAATCGATAAGGTACGCGTACAAATCAACGTAAACGCTAAAGAATGACGTCATTAGTAAAAAAATATTTTGGTCTCACGCCTAGCGAGAAGTTATCCTGTCTAATGAGGGCAGGCGTGCGTTCGTCACATTTATTTGTTCGTTCGCAGTAGACGCGTATACGTGAGATTATAAGGCCCGTATCACTAACCACAGATGACTTGAGCTTGTCTAACTCAAGACGACAAGTGAGAATTGCATTATCAATCGCGCACCTACATTCTCAAGATGGCAGATACCGGTAATTCTAACTCGAGAATGAGGTTGCAATGGAAATTTCCACGTTCAAAAGGCTGACTTGAGTACGACAAGTTCAAGTCTGTGGCACTGGTTAGTGATACGGGGCTTAAACTTAACGTGCAAGTAAAGTTAGTAATCACGCGCAGTATTTAATGATATGCGTGTAATGTTTAATTAGCCACTTCGCACGTCGTGCTCTAGATTTAATTGCGGACATACATCAGCGAGCGGCATACGGACGTGCCATTCGAATCTGCTAGTCGTCGAAGAGCTTCACTCGCTTTGACAATTATTGAGGCGGAATATTAATTCTAATTCTAATTCAAAAAATTCTATATGTGTTTGCAGGAAGACAGCTCGTCCGGTGCTTGCATTATCGTGTAACTAGACGGATACTCAAAGGACCAGAAGAAGTGATTATTTTGGCGCAGGACAATTTGGCGGACTGATTGAAGCTTGTTTGACGTAGCCAGCTACAACATGGCCGATGAGTTGGACGACAAGCCACCAGCGCCACCCGTCCGCCTCACTAGCACCAGGTGCGCGACGTCTTTCCATCTCATATTAATTACTTTGTTTCTTGTCCAATTTCTTATTTGTACGTCTCTTGACGTTCGTGTCCTGTTTTATTGTTTCTTTGTTTTTTCTCTCTCTTTCCCCTTGTACTCTCACTGATCTCGATCTGTGCAGCATAGTTTCGCCCAGGTGATTTGGAAATATAGTGATCATGTATGCTTAAATAGTAGGCCTAGTTAATTTTAAACTACACAATTGCGTACCTGTGTTAATTTTATGAAAGGACGGTGAAATTAGTCAACACTAGTCACAGCTTGGCGTCGAGTCGCATGAACATGGGATCGAGCCTCGACCAGCAAGTAGCCGGACTGCAGCGCGGCCTGGGCATCGGTGGCGTCGGCTGCCTTCATCCGTGCAACTATGAGCCGACCGGTTCCTCACTGCAATACCAAACCATGTGAGTTATCGTTCTTCTAACATCACTAACAATGTTTTCATGGCGGGCGGCATGTTTTCTCCCAAAAAAAAATAGGGTGGGGACAACGACCCTTGTCCCACGCGACTGTTTATACGTCACTGTTCATTTGGATCGAAGCAAGTTGGTTCCAATGTATCAGTTTGTGTTTTCAAATTAAAGAGATTCGACGATGCCAGTCGACATGAGGCCTCTGCCCAAAGAGCCGGACGCCGACGACAAGAAGAAAAAGTCCAAGACGTCCAAGTCGGCCAAGAAAGATCGCAAGGAGTCCGAGAAACCGGTCATTTCGCATCCGACGAATTTCGAGCACACCGTTCACGTTGGCTTCGACGCCATCACCGGCGAATTCACCGTAAGTGTTTCATATTTGTTCTTCATCCGGACTTTAGTGTGAATTAGCCTAACCGATTTCTAGCTCGCATTTTATTTTTTTTGTTATTTATTTCTGGTCTTCATTTACGATTATACGTTGCTTGTTTGCATGCCTTTTGAAGGATAATTTCATTGCAGTTTTGAAAATTGGAACCGTAAGTGTTTCACTCTTCACTTACTTTAGATGTCTCATGTGTCCTGTCCTCTGTACATTAGCACGATCAATCGTCCATCGTTTAATATCTTCAACAATTTAGATTTAATTTAGTTGTTGTTCTAGCAGATTTTATTTTGTCTTTTTTTAGATGTGTTTGTTTTAGAATCGTATTTTGGCGATGATTTGGTGTTCCATTTACATGTTCCCCATTTATCAGCTACGCTTTTTACATTTTCTTGTTTCATTTTTTTTCACTAACGAATATACACGCCGGCAAATGCGTAAGTTTTAATTTAAAATTCGTCGTTATTTTTGTTAATGTTCGTCTTTGTAAGGGAAATTAATGGCCGCTATCACGACATCGAACGTTAATGCAGGGGAGGCGTATTCAAAATATTAACTATACAACTAGAGAGATGGGAACAAACCTAAAGCTAAATAATGCCAAATCAAGTGATACCGGACCATAACCTGCTTTGACCTCCAAGGTTTACATGTGAAATCATTTTCTAAATTGATCATACTTTTATAACTTCATACTTTTTCTAACTTGGAAGTCAAAACAGTTAGATGAATGTTCCATGTTTTCATTTGTTTTATGTTATTTTGTGTTTTATTAACTTTATTTTTATTGACAAAGTTGTTGGTTTTCCTTTTGTTTTTATTTTTTTATTTGATTGCTGTGGATTTTTGTTTGCCGCCGCACACCTGGTCGCCTACAACCAACGCTCTACGACTCAACACGTGTCCTTTGGGGGTCTGCCTATGTTTTTGCCTCTATTTTGCCTTTAATTTCGCTCTTCGTTTCGGTCGATCGCTACGATTGCTGGCCAATGGCAACGAATGGAAGGGCATGCCCGAGTCGTGGGCCAAGCTGCTGCAGAACTCCAACATCACAAAGTCGGAGCAGAAGAAGAACCCGCAGGCCGTGCTCGACGTGCTCAACTGGTACGACGCCTCCACCAAGGAACACAAGGAGTCCAAGTACATGACGGTCAACAAGCAGTCTCCTAGCAGTGGCGGTCAGTTCGATTAAACTGCGATCAGTTGAATGACTTAAAGACAAATTAAACAACAATGTGATCACACTTTTCTTTCTCTCTTGTGCAGAAGCGACGCCAAGGCCGAGTGTCGTTGAGAAGTTCAACTTGAACCTCTCAGCTTGCTCGATTTCTTTACCGGTCAGTCTAGTTCTTCCTCCATTGCAAATCAAAGCAAGTAAGGCTAACCTGTGTTTATTCTGATTATTAGTTGAGGAAAGATCCAACCCCTCCATCGACACCGGATGATGAGGACGACGAAGGACCGATCGGCCCTCCGCCACCGATTGCCACCCGGCCTGAAAAAACGAAATCTATCGTGAATGACCAACTATTAAATTTGTTTAACTATTGTGTAATTCGAGCCGTTTTCGATTCCATTTTTCCAACGTGGTTATTTTTCATATTACACACAAAGTACACGAAGCCAATAGAAGAGGAAATTAAGCCCGCACTGCCTCCCCTTTTGCCTCCGCCCTTGCCTTCGACGAACGGCACTTTCAACCTTGCCGCCAACAAGAACAACAACGTCGTGCTCGACAACAACAACTCAACGGTGTCCGCCGTGTCCAAACTAAAGAAGAAGAAAATGAGCGACGAAGAAATCTTGGAGAAGTTGAGAAGCATCGTCACTGTGGGCGACCCGAACAGGAAGTACAACAAACTGGAGAAGATTGGACAAGGGTGAGCATTGGCGGAACTTAGATTGAGATGAGTGAATTCATGGCATGTGTGAATAATTTATTGTTTAAAAAAATGGTCAGAGCGTCTGGAACCGTGTTCACGGCAGTGGAAATGACGACTGGTCTGGAGGTGGCCATCAAGCAGATGAATTTGTCTCAGCAACCAAAGAAAGAGTTGATCATCAACGAAATTCTCGTCATGAGAGAAAACAAGCACCAGAACGTGGTCAACTATCTGGACAGTTATCTCGTTGGCGAGGAGCTTTGGGTGAGTGATTTTGTTGCCAATCAATTTGCTTGGCCCACGTTTGGCCAGGGCCAATTTTGTTATCACTTGTACGTGCGATCCAAAACGAAGCATCGACATTCATTGATT
Organism: Polyzonium germanicum; assembly: GCA_034700265.1. NCBI lineage: Eukaryota > Metazoa > Arthropoda > Diplopoda > Polyzoniida > Polyzoniidae > Polyzonium > Polyzonium germanicum. The sequence continues at coordinate 19,452 of JAQIYI010000080.1, forward strand.
CGTCGTTCGTCGATAGGTCGTCATGGAGTATTTGGCCGGAGGCTCGCTCACCGACGTCGTCACGGAGACGTGCATGGACGAAGGCCAGATCGCAGCCGTCTGCCGAGAAGTCCTGCAGGCGCTGGAATTTCTGCACTCCAATCACGTTATTCACAGAGACATCAAGAGCGACAACATCCTGCTCGGATTGGACGGAAGCGTCAAGCTTAGTACGCCTTTATTTATGCTATTTCCATTCGTTGTTTTTTACGTTTTTCATTTGAATTCATTAGGCAATTGTCACTAACTAATACAAATAATGTCCGAGCGGGAGTACATGATCTACGCGTTAAATTTACATATTTCTTGGTTATTTTAAATCGCTTCCCAAATTGATATGGTTTTTTTTTGCAGCTGATTTCGGGTTTTGTGCTCAAATATCGCCAGAGCAGACGAAGCGAACAACTATGGTTGGAACGCCCTATTGGATGGCTCCCGAAGTGGTGACTCGCAAGCAGTATGGACCCAAGGTGGACATCTGGAGTTTAGGGATTCTTTCGATCGAGATGATCGAAGGCGAACCTCCGTACCTCAACGAGAATCCACTCAGGGTCTGTCTTCTAGTCCTCATAACTAGTTTTCATAATTACTAATTCAATTAGGTCTAATGGCATCAGCAATCACATAATCTTGGCGCAATTAATTCAGGCCCTGTACCTAATCGCGACTAATGGGAAGCCCGAGATCAAGGAGAAGGACAAACTGAGCCCTGTTTTTCAGGACTTCCTCGACCGCTGTCTTGAGGTCGAGGTTGAACGACGTGGATCCGCTTCCGATTTGCTCAAGGTCATCATCCTCATCATAATTCTTTTTGTATTACATTGTATCCATAATTTCATACTTATTCTTATCATTTTTTAAACAATTCATTCTCCGATCATGCAGCATCAATTCCTGAAATTGGCCAAACCCCTCGCGAACCTTCATCCGCTCATTATGGCAGCCAAAGACGCAGCAAAAAGTCATTGATGATCCGCTCTGCCCTCGAAACCTTTATCGTCTTGCTCTTCAGGACGGTCCAGCTTGAGGCTGCAAGCGCAAGCATAATCAGTAGAACAGCGTCAGTAGGACATCGTCGAGTGATCGACGAGCAGCGCTGTTCTGAGACGACGGGAGTTTCTTCCAATTTCGTTTAGGCTCATTTATACAAATCGTGTCCGACAAGCGTGTGCCAAGCAGTTTTGAAAGTTGAGGACTTGTATTTCTTCGACCATTCTGGCAACCATGAACTCTGAAAAAAAACATGGGTAGCCACCATGATCGTCGACTTGAAATCATTTTAATTCGTTCTAAACAACATCAGACCTTTCTCCATGAGGTTCTAAAAACAATTAATTTCATCAACGAGTTGAAAGAGAAATTTTCAAACTGGTTTCGCCCTTTCTGTACAATACGGCCACCTTTGCACAGATTTTTTTAACGCATTTATTCGGTTTTATTGCGTGAATAATTAGGAGGCTTTTTTATATCCCGTGTGACGTGTGCGTGTGTTTGATAGTGTGTGTGTGTCAGACTCAAAAGGACTATTATTGTTCAGCCAACAGGCACCATGGATTCATCTTATTTAACCTTATTATAACATTCTGCAGCAAAATTATGATTTTTTTTTTTCAATTTTTTAATTTTGCAAATAGACTAATTGTAAGAAAGAATCATTTGAAAGATTTATTAATTTGGGTTGAATTGGAAGTTTTGAACGCAAATTGGCTCCGAGAGGCTGTGACGGTCAATTAGTTGGACAAAACGCGATATTTTATTTGACGCACTTGATCAAGACACCCATAATACTTTCTTATATTGATCAGTTCCACTGTATTTAATTGACGTGTATTAATTGACGCATATATTTTTAAATTATACAAAGTTTTAATGGCGACTCATTTGCGCTCATTTATTTATTTACTAGCTGGGCCGTATGCAAAACTTGCATAGTGCATTAGGGGGTCAATGCAACCGTGCCAATGCGCCCTAGGGCACTCAAAATGGTTTTTAAGGCAACTTCCGGTTTCGTCCATAGACTTAACTTTGCACTTCCGGGTTGACAAAAGCACAACGTGAAAATAGCATTTCCAGATTCTTTATCATTGAAATAACGCTAAATTCTATGTGCACGTGCACCGGAAGCGCGTACAACAATTTCGATATTTCACACACGCGCCCGTAAAGCAAACAACTTCAATGGGATGACAAATGACTGCAGGAAGCTCTCTGCCCCCTGCATAAATTATTTATAGTCCATAGTCTGTTTGCAATTTGCACAATATTTTAAAAGCACGCTCAATAACCACTCAATTTTTGTATGTGCCATTCAAACAAGCCGCCAATTTTTTTTAAATTTTGAAATTTCTGGACCCTATGGCGCTTGAACTTGCGTGATTGCGTCCGAACTAGCTAGTTAAGCTTCCGCTTTCTCTCGCGGGGAGTCGCGGCCACGGTCTTACATACAGTTCTGGAAACTCCCTGGATTTTCTGTCTCGCTTAGCGAAGACCTGTTCATACTTAACCTTGCGGCCGCTCGATGTCGCTGCGATCGCGGGATAAAGTATCGAGCACCGTGGTATCGAGCGATTGAGGGATGTTCCAACGTAACGAGCACTGTCTTAGTCAGAACGTGCTCGATACATTGGAACAACGCTCAATCACTCGATACTTCGTCCCGCGATCGCAGCGACATCGAGCGGCCGCAAGGTTAAATATGAACAGGTCTTCGCTAAGAGGTACCCCTCCCTCACTACTGAAAATCCAGGGAGTTTCCAGACCGGTATGTAAGACCGTGGTCGCGGCGCAGCAACAAATATGGCGGCGAGCACTCACCACTCTGCAGGTTCTTGATTGTCACTCGGCAATCTCTGTGAATAATATTCTGTTCGGTATTCACGTCCAGTTTCTACACCTACCGGTAATTGCAACCTCAAAATTTTGATTTACATCGAGCGAACGAGTGAAGGAGAGAAGAATAACGTTTGCAAGTTTCGATCGAATTGAAATTTCACCCGGCCGTCAGCCCGTCACCGTTCTCACGTGAGTTAGGCTTACTGCTAGATAAGGGATCTATGATCCCGCCCTACATGACCCTACAAAGGCCTACATGTAGGGCAGGGACTTAGATTACAAGTAGACCATACGGTAATAAACTATGCACTGGTGGCAGTGGCGGGCCTATTTGAACTTTTGAAGCGAAGGGAGCCTTGCACGTGTACGCAAGTACGTGCGTTCAGTGTAACATGACCAAATTGCAAATCTAACTATTTGACTTCCTTTAGGATTTGACTGTGTTTGACACGAGCCACTTGATTCGCGATTTTTGTTGCTGCTCTTTCTTTTTGGGATCGGGGAAGTGACAGGCCGGTAATGGGATTGCGCCATCTGCTTTGAAACAGACATTTGATCACGACATAACAATCGGGCTATATCTGTTCGATCACCTCCCAAGATTAAGGGTCAAGGGTCGAACTAATTCGCTACAGTCATGTAGGCCTAGCTGATACGATGCAGCGTTTAATAGGCCTACGAATAACCCCTAAATGTACGTCGCTAGGCGGAATAATTTAGCAATTACTAGGAAATAATTTTATCAACTAACTATAGGTCTACATTCCTCTCTGCAATATAAATAGTAAGTATTTGTGTGTTATTTCCATATGCGTCAAGTAGTGAATTACAACGCAAGAGAGCAGATCGACGATGGAAGCGAGTGCGAGCGGCTGCAGCCACGGAGAGTTTCCGGTGTGGGCGTTGTTGCCCAGACGAGAGACGGGCGTCACATCGTTCCTGCAGAAGTATCCCGATTTTGACGGTCGAGTACGTAAGATGTATCTGCTGCATCCCTATTGCATTTCATTTTTGTCTTATTTTTCTATCGAATTTTACAAAAAAGGGAATTGTCATGGCGATTTTCGACTCTGGCGTGGACCCTGGCGCTCAAGGACTTCAGGTAGGCAAAAACTTATGGACTATATGTCGAAATTGTTGCCAATTGTCCATTAAATGAGTAAATCTGTTTTGCATTACTGTAAGCATTTTTGTTGTTTACTAAGGCCTGATTCTGCTTGTGTTTCTTGTTGCATTATAACAATTGTACAGTCAAAATCAGTCTTAGTAAATAATAATAATTCATTAAATAAAGAAAGCCCAATTCTAGATTATTGAGGTCTAGAAAAATTGAATTGCATTGAATTTAATTTATTCTACGTTATGCTTGACCGACGTCAGGTGACCAGCGAGGGCAAGCCGAAAATAATCGATCGAATAGATGCCAGTGGAGCAGGCAACGTTAATACGTCGACAGTGGTCGAGGCTGACGAGGACGGTCACATTAGCGGCCTTTCAGGTCGCCGACTAAAGGTCCGTACGTATAGGCTTAAATAAGTATATTGCTTAATCGACGCTAAATGATTCAGGCATATAATTCTAATATTTCATTCGCAGGTTCCAGCTGGATGGAGAAATCCCACTGGAAAGTATCACGTTGGAGTAAAAAACGCTTTCGATATCTATCCAAAGCTCCTGAGAGAAAGGTTACAGGTGAGACGAGGCCTTATATTATTAAAGTGGTTGCAAGTCCCTTTGTTATTTTTTGTATGTATATTAGCTGAAAAGCATGCATATTATTCTTGGTAACCGTGTTGTAAGCATGCTTTTGTCAATTGATCAGAAAGAGAGGAAGTCCCAGCTGTGGGATCGGCATCACAAGCTGTCCGCCGCGGACGCTGCTAGAACTCTTCAGCAGCGAGAAGATGGCGCGCCTCTTGTGTCAGCTTCTGCCCCTGCTTTGTCGGTTTGTAGCATCTGTTCGTTTCTCCTTTCATTTCAACTGTAGTTTTTGTATTCTTTGTTTCATCTATTATATATTTATTTGATCTTAGGATGAAAAGCTTTTCAAAGAAGAACTTGAAGCGAGACAGGAGATACTCAATTCGTTGGAAAAGAAATACGATGACGCTGGACCAGTTTACGATTGCGTCGTCTTTCATGATGGCTCAACGTGGAGGCGAATATAGTTTTCCTTTTCCTTGCTTTACATTTACATTTGGTTTTTACATGGCTTGATTTGTTCAATTGAATCAAAATTGATTAACTATTCTTAGAGCTATTGTGGACACGTCTGAGAACGGCCAACTAGAAGATGGGAAACTACTTGGAAACTATTCAGAGACATTCGAATATGCCACGTTGTCTAAGTCAGGTAACTTCGTTGACAAATGCACCAGTTGGATTAGTTTTATTTTTTATTACAATTTATTTTACGTGTTAATTTCTAATTTCGTTTTTCAGACATGTTGAATTACAGCGTCCGCATATTGGAAGATGGCAACATGCTTGAGATCGTCGGAATGTGCTGTGAGTAAGTCTAATATTTCGAGAATATTGAGCAATTTTTGAAATGGTTTTATGTGCGTGTCATTCTCCGTTCGTTAGCCAGCCATGGCACTCATGTAGCCAGCATAGCTGCCGCCTGTTTTCCTCACGATCCAGAGCGAAATGGGATCGCTCCTGGAGCTCAAATCTTGTCGGTTACGATTGGCGACATCCGCCTCGAATCTATGGAAACCGGAACTGCTTTGGTCAGGGCGGTGAGTCATTGAATATTCGCTTCGTTTAGTCTACGACTGGTATCCCTAGAGAGTTTTAATGTTATATTTTATTTCATTCTATGCAGATGATCGCTGTTATAAATGCTAAGGTTGACGTGATCAATATGAGCTACGGAGAGCACGCTCACTGGACTACTTCTGGGTAACAAATATAAATAATTAATAAATAACTTTCCTTTAAATTTCAATAAGAATTGCATTGAAAATAATTGTTAACTATTTTCCAGACGTCTTGGTGAACTCATAAACGAGGTTGTATGCAAACATGGAATCACGTGGGTCTGCAGTGCTGGAAACCACGGTTTGTAGTCTCAGCACGGCACTCGTCAAAGTGGCCTAGTTGGCAATGTTGCTTTTGTATGTTTTCTCTTTCCAAACTTTGAATTTTAAAATTTAAATCATTTCCAGGTCCAGCCCTGTCGACCATCGGAACTCCGCCTATTATTGGCAACAATTCAATTATAGGTAATCAGTCTAATCACATTCTCTAAATCTTGTTCTTCTAGTTTTACTTTTTGTTTGGTAATTTGAACTCGACTTCAGGCCGCCTAAGCCTACAGGATTATAATGGAAAGACAATCTCAAGTAACACTTAGAGGGTTTAGGATTACCAACCTTAATTAATTTGTGTGTTCAGGTGTCGGTGCCTACGTGTCGCCTGAGATGATGGTGGCCGAGTACTCTCTTCGTGAAAAACTCCCCGGAAATCTATATACGTGGAGTTCTCGTGGGCCAGCGTGAGTGCGTCAGATGAGCCATTTTGTTTTGCACTCTGATCTTGTGTAAATTAATATTCGCGTCGCCATTGTCGTTTATCACCCAGGATCGACGGTGATTTGGGCATCAGAATCTGCGCGCCCGGCGGCGCCATCACTTCGGTGCCCAACTGGACTTTGAGGGGATGCCAACTAATGAACGGCACTTCGATGAGTTCTCCGCATGTTTGCGGTGCCATTGGTAAGGAATTGTCCTAAAATGTTTCAAATGAAAGTTAAGACGAAACGTGTAAGAAACTAATTGCCAATGACGTTCTGTAGCTTTGTTGATGTGTGGTCTGAAGGCAAACGGAGTGCCATACTCGCCGTTCTCCATTCGTCGATCGCTGGAGAACACGGCGCTTCGTCTGGACTCAATGGATCCTTTCGCTCAAGGCCAAGGTCTGCTCCAGGTTGGAAAAGCCTTCGACCATCTGCTGCACACTGTCGACGCTCCTGAGCGAGACGTTCACTTCCTGGTCAGCTGTGGTGCCAATGCTGCGCGCGGAATTTACATTCGCGATTTCCACCGTCTTCTACATCCCACGGAGCACAGCGTCACCATCGAGCCCGTCTTCCAGAACGATATCGAAGCTGGTTATTATTTTTATTTGCATTCATTTGATCCTTGTCCGTAAATTTGTAATTTCAACATTTTTCTTATTATCGAAATTGTTTGTGGGAAAACAAGTCCGATAAAAAGAAACCTCACGGCGGAATGCCCAAAGTTTTTAGTTGAGTCTAATTTGAATGATTTTTATTTGTTCTAAGAACACACTGGACTTTAATCCATAACGTTAAAAAGACTAAATGATTTAATCAAGTTTAAGAAATGAGTTGCAAATATGAACAAATAGCGATAGAGAAATCATTTTTGTTTTTACTTATCTAGATCCAAGAGCTAAAATTGCGTTCGACTTACACCTGGCGTTAGTCTGTGACGCAGGTTGGGTGTCGTGTCCGAAACATTTGGATTTGATGTACACTTCTCGTTCCATCTCGGTTAGAGTCGACCCCAACGGACTACAGTTTGGATTCCACTACGCCGCCGTGAGAACGCAAATTGAGATTTGTTATGGTTTTTTAATTGTTCCTTATTTCTTGATGCGTAATTTGACAATTGAATTATTTTCCATTTCAGATAAAGGCGTTCGACGTGAAAAACTCTCAACGTGGTCCTGTGTTCGAGATTCCCATCACGGTCATCAAACCTCGATTGTAAACCATTTTTACTTGTTTCTAAATTCATAATTTTTGATTTAGCTTTGCCAGTCTTGCCTTAATTGAGACATGTCGTGTTTTGTTACGTTTAGGGCGAATGGTTCGTGTAATTATCGTTTGCAGTTTTCGGACGTTGTCTTTCCTCCGGGCGCTGTTAGGCGCGAGTTCGTCGTCGTGCCTGATGGAGCCACGTGGGCTGGTGTGGAATTAATTGCTCTCAAGGTTAACGTACAATCAAAGTTTGTTTATTTTTCGTGTATGAAATGCGTTTGTTTGTCGGTTCATTCAGTGGTTCACATGCGGCAGACGTTCGGACCCGAGCAGGAATGCAAATTCATCTTGCACGCGTTGCAGTTGCAGCCTCAGAAGTGCTGCAAGAGTTTGGAGTTCTATAAGACGGTCAACTTGGCCGATCAAGCCGAATCGTTTCAGGCGTTCCCGGTGCGCGACGGAGGCACGCTGGAAGTCACTGTCGCCAAGTGGTGGGCCAGCGCCAGTGAAGTGAAAATCAACTACAGCATCAGCTTCCAAGGTCTGAAACCCGACCATCGTCACGTGAACATGGTAAGAAGCAACCTTGAGCTTATGAATTGTTTCCAATCCTAACTAATTGTCAATCATCCATGTTTTATTGAGCGAAGCATGCGGCGGACGGCATACACCGTGTTGACGTCTCATCGTTGTTACACTTCGAGGAATTGTCGCCAAGCGTGTCACTAAGAGCGCACGTCCAAGTGCTCAGGTATTATTCCATTGTTTTGAATAACATTGAATTGTTTTAAATTGTTAATATCTAATCTTGATTATTTAATTGTTTACTCCATTATTTCTAAAAATTACATAAATTCTTATTTATTTATTAAAACTCAATTTAAAACATTTTAGGCCTTTGGAATCAAAAATCGTTCCACTCGGAAAGTCAGACGTTTTTCCAGAGGGACATCAAATCTACGAGATCCAATTGTCTTACAACTTCCATGTGGTGAGGCTAAATTGCAAGCTACGAGTATTATCGCTCGTTTCGTTTGTTATTTTGCATTTTTCTAATTTGCTTAATTGTTTGGTGGCATGCCCTTGCAGAGCAAAGCAACTGAGGTGACGCCCAGTTGTCCCCTGCTTTGCGAACTACTCTACGAGTCCGAGTACGAGTCCCAGCTTTGGATGGTCTTCAACAGCAACAAGAAGCTGGTGTTCAGCGGAGACGCTTATCCGAGCAAAGTAAGTTTCTGATTTGTATAAAATGCATTCTGCGCAGATCAAAACGGACAATCAATCAGTTGTTGAGGCGTTTGGTTTCTGTCACTTGGAATTGGGAGCCATTGCCATTGGGACCTGTTCTATTATTATTATTTATTTTGTAGTACACGACAAAGCTGGAGAAGGGCGACTACGTTCTGCGCATGCACATTCGTCACGAGAAACAGGATCTCCTCGAGAAGCTTTCGGAAGTCGTCATCCACCTACAATTTAGGCTGGCAAACTCCATTTCTCTGGACGTCTACCCTACTTATTCGGCTGCGCTGATAGGAGGCAAAAAGTTCACGACCTTAGGGTTGGCTCCTGGTTCTTCGTGCCCGGTTTTCGTCGGACCTTTGGCCTCAGACAAGTAGGCATTTCATTTTTATGCATGCTCCCGTTTTTTTGTCTGTTACGTTGGTATCCATAAGTGTTGTACGGTACCGGTAAACTAACTCGACTTGAGAATGTTCTATCCGAAATAGGGTTACATTGGAAAGACATACAATCTCAAGTCGCATTCAAGTTTTCCTTATAATCTTAGATATACCAATCCTAATCTGACAGTCACGCACACTAAGAAAACCCCCCCAATTGTACAGGCTTCCAAAAAATGGCGGTTCGAGTCACTTCCTAGTCGGCAGCATCACGTACACTAAGGACGATCTCGGCAAGAAAGCGGTTAGTCGTGGACAAAATTCTTGTCTTTCGATTACTGGTACGTCTCATGTAGGCCTAAGTCATGTTTGTTAATGATTTGTTTTTCCTTTTATGAATGTAGAGTAGCTTTCCCTTGACGTACGCACTGTTGGCGGAAACGCATAAGAAGTCGTCGGCCACGTCGTCCTCATCTGTGGCTGCCGCAGCAACAACGTTATCTTCCAGTAGCAATGGCACCAAGGAAAGTCAAAAAGAGAAAAACAAAGAAAAGCTGAAGGCCGAAGATCTGCAGGAGGCAATCCGAGATCTAAAGATTTCTTGGATTCCAAAGTACGTGGAATAAATTTCTGCAAAATTGGTCTTTTCCTTTTAAATGTTTTAAGCCATTTCCGATTTCCACTTTCATACAGGTTGGAAGTTCAAGGTCTAGGCTCTGAAATCTACAGCGAACTTCTCGAGGAAACGCCGGATCACGCCCCGCTTTTATTGGCACGCATTGCGGCCTTAAATTCTGAAAAGGAGAAGGTCTTGTTCTCTACATAAATTATAACCCTAAATTATAAATTTAATTTCAAATTATTTATTAGCCTGTGTTGCTTTACTATTTTTAAAACGGCAGGACACGAAAAGCTACCTCAAGGAAATCATTTCGCACGCGGACGCTATTATTGCAAGCATCGACCAGGAAGCACTACTGGCGCACCTGGGCCAGAAGAGCGACTTGAGACTGGACGCTGCCAAAATCAAGAGGTAACATTGTTTCGCGATCTCTGTTGCAATTGTACTGTACGATTAGTGTAATGACGTGTGTTGTGATTCTGATAGTTTTAATTTGTCCAGTTCGATGGAGAAACTGAAAGGGATCTTGATTGAGGCGCTGGTGAAGAAGGGCATGGCTCAGTGCGAACTGCTGGCGGAGGAGTTGATATCTTCGTCGCCATCGTCCACGAACAGTGGGCAGCCTAGCCTTGAACAGGACCTGTGCGGGGTAATGTCCACGCTTCAAAAGTACGTGGACGTGACAGAGTCGAAGGTATGTTTTTGGCAGAGGCCGGGTTTGTATGAATATGTAATTTTTGTAGCAGATTTCGCCGTTTTTCTTGGAATTTTTGTACCCATCATGATCTCTTGGTCACAGGTGATTGGTTTTGTTGCCAAGTATTACTCCAGTGTTGGATTCCCTGGCAAAGCTCTAAAGTTGCTTCAAAAGCAAATGGAGGAGAAACAGACGTTAGAGTTGGAGAAGAAATGCTGCGAGGTTTGTGTTACGCGACTGTCTTTTTGTTCGGCTTGAGGTGCTCTTACTGAACGAATTTTTTCAATTTCATTTCTCTAAAAGCTCTACAGGAAGTTGGGCTGGATGTATGTGGCCGATTTCCTGGAGTCTACCAGGTTGGCCAGATACCCCCTCGGATACAATCCGTTTTAACGTTAATCGTTAGCTCAGCTCAGCCGAAACTGGAGTTATGCCAACACAACTGCTACAATATGCGTAAATGTTCTAAAAAAATAAATTCATGACATTTTTTTTAACTTTTGCTTGTTCGTTTTTTTAGCCAATTATGTTGTTGAGTTTTTTTAAATTCATTTAATTTTTAAAGCCAGTGTGTGTGTGTGTGCGGGTTGCACGTGTACCGATACGTGTTCAATGAAATATATTAAAAAGGCCGAACACTGATGCTGATAGATGTTAGTTGAGGAAGAATACATTCAGGAAATCAATTTATTTATTGATTAAACGATTCATGCAATAGGCTTGTTAGTTCTCAAATTCTCAACGGTGCATGGTCATTCAAGCTGGACCTAATAAAAGATGGGCCTAAATAAAGGGAGTTGACGCCTAATTGTCGATTTAAGAATATTAATGAAAACATATAATTAAGATTAACGTAATTCGCTGGGTTAACGTTAATTAACTTTTGATTTGAGTACGTTTAGAGCTTTGCGCCGCCGCGCCACGCTGCTGTTGGCATAGGGCACTGAATTGCCTCCATGATGACGCGTGTGACACGCCCCTTTTTTCGGGAAACCAAGATGGCGTAAAATGGCGCTACCATACCTTGACTTATCTTATGCTCTTATGGCCGCTCAGTTTACGAGCCGTCTGCTCTGAGTCCAAATTTTTTTTGTTTCTAACTGATTAATTTCTATTAATTTTATCGATTTATTGATAAATATCGCTGCGATTGTGTGTCCGCCGATTGGCTCGACCTACCCGAGAACGATTCGCAATGTGGTTCGAGATTTTGCCGAGTGCAGCGATCATCTTCGGATGCATCCTTGTAGGCCTAAACCATAAGTTCAAAAATCTCATTGGCAACAAAACAAATTGGCAAATCAATTCAATCGCCAATTTGACATTTAATTAATCATTAATAATTCTTATTATAATCACTAATGATGTATTCTCTATTTATAGGCTCCTCAAGGTGTCACCTACGTATTAAATCGGATCGAATTTCGCGGCAAGGTAAACTGGAACAACTAGGCCTAGGCTAGTTGCATGTTGGCCTACATTGTGATGCGACTACTCCGTAGAGTCCGTAATCATTGTCCGAGCGAGTGGGCATCACGCTCACGAGTACCGCCGGCTGTACATTGTAGTAACACGTAACACGCTATTCGAGTAGGCCTACTCTGCTAGCCCCCACCTCGCTCAGCCAATTTCGTGCCTCCATCGCATAGGCCTATATGTAACTAATTGACGGTACCGTATATACAATGTAGGCCATTAATTAACGCGCACAGCCGTATCGAAGACCTTTGGAAACGCCGTACGACCAGAAGATGTATTATCGCGATCTCCATGTAGCAGGCGGTCCTTACAAGACCAAGGTACGTGCGGGTGTATTTTTCCGAATATTTCCGGAAAGGTCGGTGCTATTGGCAGTGCGCGCGCACTGCCAATATGGCTTCCATTTAGTCTATTGCCAGTGCGGGTTGCTG
>JAQIYI010000081.1:0-31718 GCA_034700265.1 Polyzonium germanicum
TACACCTAAAGATTTATGAATTTCCGAATTAGGCCTACTCGTTTGCAATGTGATCTATGACATCTAGGTAAGACTATATGTTCCACGTTGGTTGTGGGCGCATCGTCATCATCATCATCATCGTCGTCGTCGTGGGCCAATGTTAGCCCAGCTAAAGTATCCTATAGCCATGCATGAGCGCTGCACGATTGAATGGGTCTGTGTGTGTGTAGGCCTAAGCGTGTCTGTACGCGGGTCTATATTGATTGGGAATGACTTATGACCATCGCGCAGGTCGGCGGACACTCCATTAATCGTGGTTCCCACCTGTGGGTTTTCCAGCGCGCCCCTCGGCGGGTGGTCGGGTGGAAGCTCGAGATTCGATAGGCCTTCGGGCTTGCCCACATCCGAAATCTTGATTCATTGTCGTCGGTCTCACTAGCCGTCAAATCTAATAATGCTACGATTAGAGATGGCTGACCCACCACGCGTTCACGACTCCTATCAGAATCCTGAAGGATTCTCTCCATGTGTAGGCTTATATTATAATAAATCATCGACGTTGTCCTACATTTTGTCTCATGACTGCAGTGAAAAAAAAGCTTGCCGATAAATCAATCGTGGTTTATATTAGTAAAAAAATAGGCCTGGGCCTACTACATGCTAGAGAAGTATATAGGCCTATTGCCCATGCGACAAACAGAACTCTGCAGTAAATATCAAATTGGATGGAAATTAAACATTTTTATGGCTGATTAGTCGTGCGAACGAGCGGATTAAGCGACGATGGGACAATCATGGCGCGTAATCGGGTGGGAACAACGAACCGTTTTACGCGCAATTCTCGTACGCTACCAGATGGCGGCCCAGTCATTCTCCGGATGAACGACCGGAAGTTCAAGCTTCCGTAGCAAATCAGGCCGAATAAATAAACGCTTTATTTGAATTTAATATTTTTAACAAATTTGTTTGTCGATAAAATGATAAATTATGTAATTTTGTTATTCCTATTTTAACACGAGATCCCTGAAAGTGGGCAATCCCCGTTAACGCTGTCCACCCATCGCGCCATCTAAAATTCTTTAATTCAGGATAGCTGCTGAAACGCTGAATGCGTTTGAGCGAATGCGATTAAAAGGCTTTTTCGTTCATTGAGTGAGTGGAAAGGGGGGCGGGGGAGGGAACGTCTCTGTAGACTCCATGTGTAGACCAAACCCAAACTAATAGGCCTATTGAAAGTAGGAGACAAACAGGCCTAATGTCTGGTCACAAATGGATTGGAAACTGCAGTGTAGGCCTAGACCATGCGTGGACTCAGGGTGTGGGCATTTAGGGTAGGTACGACGGACGTGGCTGGTTGTCCACCGAAACGGCGTATACACAGCTTGATGTGGCGTCAAATGTGTTCTCCATTTTTTGCTCTTCGTCGTCTATTTGGTTGTTGATGTATTAGGCCTATATAGTTCTTTTTGGTCTCCAGGACTCTGATCTAAAAGCTATCTTGGCAGCGAATAAGTATGGAAGAAAAAAAAGAAAGAAAGAAAACACAATAAAGGATTCCGTGTGCGTTTCTATCTTGTGTGTGTGTTCACACAGTGCTCTGTTCAGTGAATAAATGAGTTTACACAGAGAGCAAACAAGGTAGAACCAGTGATTATTTTCTTCCACTCTATTCAACGCTTTCTTGTTCCCATTTCATTCGCCGCTCTGGGCCCCTAGAACGGAAATGCCCCTCCTTTCAGCCCCACATCAACCCCCTCCTCTTTTGGCTAAAACCCACTTTGGCAATCATTCTGACCGCACTTACAAGTTACAATATTTGCTTCAGACTATCGTGCATGCGTGTGTTTGCCGTGCGTGTCGTTGATTCTCTATGCAACCTTATACAGAGTGAGTCCATATATTGTTTTGTCAAACTATCTACATCCGGTTTGATTAATTATTTTTTATTTAATGCAATACGTGCTGCTTATTATAAATCATTCGTACCCTGGCTGTATAAATTGAACTTAAATTCAAAATTATGGAAATAATTTTAAACTATTCTGTTTAGGCCTAGTGTTTTTTAAAGGGACAATGTCATTTAATTTTGTATTTTTTTAGCTATATGTTTTTTTATGGCAAACAACTTCATAGTTTCGGATTTGCACAAAACACCCAGATTTAATCAGTAGCGACATTAAACAGGACAAGCTACACGTTAAGATCAACGGAACGCTAAATAATGACGTCATTTCGACTCATTTGCAAAATATCCCTGCTTGGCGTCTAGCCAGAATAATTTACAGCTGACCTAATTGTTTAGCTTTCCGTTCATTTTTACGGGTAGCTTGTCCTGACCAGTTTCGCTGTATTATGAGGTTATTTTTTGATGTTTGAACTTTTGAGGTGAGCCTACTTATACGGATGCAACATAATTCGTCGTCTGCTTTTGCTCATTTATTTTGCCCGGCTGAAACGGACCGCTTGCGAGCGACATCGTTTTCTGAAGAACGGAAACTTTCTGACAAATGTTTTGACCCAAAGTTGTAAATTATTTTGGCCAGCTCACCCTGTACGCTCGTAATACCTATTTATATTGAGCGAGCAGCAATTGGAAAGGGGGAAGTACGCTATAAGCCAATCGAAACGCCTAGCAGACAAGCTAATTGGAATGTTGCAAATGTAATAATGCGGATAATAGAAAGAATAAGCTTCCGGAATATATTTGAGGCTTTTCGTTTCCTCTTCCGCTTTCGGGCATATAAAGTTATGGAGAAGAGCGCGGGGACTGCTGACACAGCCGGGATGTCGACGGGCTTCTGCATGCACATAATAGGGTGGGTGTTGTATTTAACCTGGGCCTACCTCCCTCCGCTCCCCTTTTTCCTCTATTTATTCAATCCATCATCGTAAAGCATTGCTTCGGATTTTGACGTTTCTTTAATTGAGTTTTCACTTTTCATTGTGTGTGGGTGGAGGCTGTAGGTGCTGCGGAAAGGGCCCTTTTGTTCTCTCTCTCTCTCTGCAGTTTACACCCAACCAATCCTTGGTTCCCCTTCCATTCCTCGTATTCCTCATCTTCACCATGTCAGCCGGGGTGCATCGCGCAATGAGATTTCGCCCGTCGGCTAAACTCCTTAGGGGTGTCTGTCTGTCTGTGTGTGTGTATGAGTTTTGGTAAGGGGAGGGGGCGAGGATGAACCAAATAAGAAATCATATTTCTCTTTATCGGACGTCATCTTCGCGCGACCATAATTTACTTTACTTTTCCTTTTTCTTCATCTTTTTTTCGCCGCCGCTTCTGCTTTCCTGTGGGCTGTGACAGTAATTGCTTTTGTGTTTTAATCTCTCCGGTGATGTCTTCATAAATTGTAATTAGTCAGTCCCAATCCGATCCCCCCCCCCTCCATCCCCCAATTCTTCTTTTACATGTATGTCCTGAGATGCATGCGTTTCATATTGTGATCTTAACCATCGTCTGCCGTAAACAAATGCACCCAAATGGCCTAAATATGCAATTATTTGTTTATTAACAAGCATTTTAACAGAGGTTAACGCCGCGCTTAAATTAAATGCTAAAACATGAACTTGTTGAGCTAAGATGCGCCAAAACGTTTCTTAGCTTGGCTGATTTCATTTTGCGCGTTCACAGCAAAAGCTAAGATATAAAAATATAAGGTCGAGTGTTGATGGCTGGTCAGGACGTGGACTAATTATTGCAAGCGACACACGTGACGTACAATAGACGAATAAAGGGAGGAGAGCTGGAGCATGCATGCTCGAGCTGCGTCATCACATATCCATGATTATCCATGCTGGACAGAGGTTTTGTTTACTCACCCTGCCGCCGCCATAGCCATCGCCGTCATCGCCACAAAGCCCTGCCACCAACAAGGCCCGTGACACGGGATCAGCAGCAGAAGCAGAAGCAGCAGTTGCAGGAAAACACTCGACAAGTGGGGTTAGGGATGAGCAGGAGGGTGAGGAGTAGAAGGCGGACGAAGTGGTCGTCGTAGTGGGCGCCAGTTGCTGCAGACGAATTGTGCTGGGCTTGAAGGGATTGACGGACGTCGGGCCTCTCGAAACAGGGATCAGCAGTCTGGGTGGTTGGCCTGCTGCAATGCGAGGATTCGCAAGTCGTCCATTATGATTTGTCAAGACGGCTGGAACGATGTGTCTGACTGCAGTGGGCGATTGACTGTTGGACGAGTACGAGCGTCTGACGGACGCTTGCAGAGCACTCGGAATTCTGATCATGGTCACTGTGGCCGGCGAACTGACCGGGACCTGTCTGGAGTTCTGAACCGCAGTACAGAGCATCGTCGGAGGACCAGCCGCGGCGGGCAGAAGAGTACACTGGCCTATGGAGGTGTTGATGGACGAGACGGGAACCATGAAGGCCGTCGTCACGTTCTGATTCGGATTCGGATTCATGCCCACGATTGGTTTCAAAAGGAGGTGCGGCTGAGGCAGCTGGCTGCCGGTGGGTCGTGCCAAATTCAAGTCCGTTTCGTACCTGCAGTTTGGCCTAATTCCAAAAAAGTTTGGCTGGTCCGCAACGGGCTTAGTTGAGGTTGGGCGTCCTCTGGCTGCAGATCCGTAGCAGGAACTCTTGCTGACCAACAAAGGGTTGACGACCAGCGCTCGGGGCGCGACGGAACTGGTCGACACGACTGATTGGCCCATGGCAGCCGAGAAGGAGCCTAGCTGACGGCGGATGGGCAGTTGAATCGGTTTGGAAGTGCAAGCTGGCACGGCGAATCTGGCAACTTCCGGAGGCGCTTGGTGGGACGCCACGTTGTTGCCCATGAAAGGATTTATCAGCTGGACCTGAGTCGACGTCGGACAAGAGACTATTTGTTGCTGCATCTGCTGCAAGTCATATTGACGAACCGGAAGTCGAATTGCTCCTGGATGATTCTGGATTTTCGCAGAAGATTCGTAGTCTTCGGCAACGCCCGTGCTGCTCACGCCAAAAATGCTCCCCTGAGTGGCCATGATGCAAGGCGGCGGTCCTAAATGCTGAAGCGGAAGTTGCTGACAGCTAGTTGAGGCCGCTGGGATGAAAACTGGCATAGTGGCCGGCGCTATTCGCTGCTTTCCGGCTGAAGAGGGCTTGAGGTGAGCGACTGTTGACGTGATCGCAGGCTGAATCGAAGGAGGGTGGGATATGTAATGGGCATCGGATTGGTTAGGGTTAAACTCGGGATTAACTTAGGCTTAATTGAGATGAGCGAGTGCGGGGATAGGGTTAGACAGCTAGCCGTCCCACGACTATAAAACTAAGCCTAAATTAGGGCTGCAACCTATTGAGAAGCACCACCACACCGACACGTTCACAGACAATGAGGGGCGGGGGGACGAGGGGACATGCAA
The DNA here is from genome assembly GCA_034700265.1 of Polyzonium germanicum. NCBI lineage: Eukaryota > Metazoa > Arthropoda > Diplopoda > Polyzoniida > Polyzoniidae > Polyzonium > Polyzonium germanicum. The sequence continues at coordinate 5,338 of JAQIYI010000081.1, forward strand.
TGACCAAACTTACGAGTACAGTCGAGTGAAACGCGGGCGTTAATCTCACCCCCGTCAGCTCAACGCAGCCACCGCCGCCACTTCCGGCCATCTGCGCTGTTCCCGGCGGTGGCTTCAGACGAAACTTCATGTGCATGTCCGGGTTCTTGCTCGACCGGACCACTTCCTGGCAGATCTGGTACGACCTCTCGACGTTTATGCCCTCGGCGTTGCGTCGACCGGACAGCTGGCGTGCGGCAGAAATGGAATTGGAAGTGGAGCCAATCGTCCCTGTGGTCGACGCCGTCGTCGTTGTTATCGCTGTCGGTTTTGAAGGACTTGCCACCGACTAAGACGAAACCAAAACAGCATCAGCTAAAGTACAGTCTTTAAACAATACATAGCACACTCGACCTTAGGCTCACCTGATTTGGAGGTAATGCGATAGAAGCCACCTTGATGGATCGTGGTGCTGTACTCGAGGAATTCGTAGCCGTTGCAAGGAGATTGGTAACGGCAGCAGCAGCTTCTACTGATGGCGGCTGCGCTGTTGTCGGAAGGACAGGAACATCAGCTTCCTCTGCATTCTCCATCTGCATGCAGAACAAAACGATTGAGGCCGGTACAGGTATGGTTAGAGGGTGTAAGAGCTTGACTTGATGCTCATAGAATGAATTGAAATCCCTGGTGGATTATAAAGAAAACTTAAACGTGGCTTGAGACGCTCTTTCCAAATATGGAATTGGATAAGTCTCAAGTTACGTTCAAGTTTTCCTTTTGTGATCTAAGGGATTCCAACGCAAGTCAAGCTGTTAAAACCATAGCGGCATCAACCAATTTTAAGAACAATTCTAGAGACAAAAAAGATAAGAGAAACCGTAGGCCTACTTGTAATTGTGCTTCAGATTCGACTGCTGAAATGACTTGGTCTGCAGCTTCGGATACTGCCAGTACCTGTACGGTGGGTTCGGCATCAAGTTTGATGTCGCCGTCGTCGTCCTTAGCGTCCAAAGACGAAGAGGAGCTTCCAGCGGGACCGAGGTCGGCTGGTGTGAGAGCCACCATCGCTGGTTGATGCTGTTGCTGTAGTTGTTGTTGGTCGACTGCTGGGCCGATTGGCGCCGCAACTAGAGGAAATGAGATTTAAACAAATAAAGAAAGCAAAGCCAACCTTCTCAGCCAAGTGAATGCTGGAAACTCTAGGAACGGGACAGAGGCAAGTGTCATAGACTTTACCGACCACAGCTCGCATCCTGCAGGACGTCCTCGTCCGAAGTTGGGCCTATTTCAGTATATGTTATTGTGTTATTGGGTTTCTTTATGCGAGGTTCCTCTTCTTCCGCTTGTGCGACGACTTCCTGCGATGAAGACGTCACTGCAGACAGCGGCCTTTTCAGGCCCAAAGACGAACACTCCACGGCAAACGGCTCTTCTACGATCGGACATTCTTGGAGTTCTTTCGATGCTTCTGCTGGCAGAACGACCGACTCCTCGATGACAGCCTGTAGTGCGGCTGGAGGAAGCGGTGGTGAAGATGCCGGCGGAGAAAGAGGTTCGACGAGCGGCGGAACTGATGCGTCAACATTCGACGAAGACGTCAAGCCCTCGGAAGGCGTCCGAGATCGTTTCGAAGGAATTACCGAAGCACTGGCGGCGTTGTGCACTTCCGAACTCAACTTCGTCACCGATACTTTCGAAGTCTGCAGACACAAGTCCTTCTCGTTGAGGAGCGGGACGACCACTCGGGGCACTCGCGTCAGAGACTTGATGGTGATGGACGTCGTCTTCCCACCGCCGCCAGCCACGACGGCCAAAGAAGCAGACGACGCGAGTCCGGTAAGTAGAGGGGAGATCTTCGAGTTGGGCGATCTTTCGGCCGGTCTTTTGGACGCCGCGGACGAGCACGATGAAATGGCAGTTCCCGGAGAGGGCCGTTGGGACGTCGGCGCAGCCTTTTGACCCCAGATTGGCTCGAAGTGCTTGACCTAATTGGTTCATTATCACAGTATCATTAAAAGGTTGCGTTCAAAGGTCAATGAGCAAAGTCATGGCCCGAGGTCGTAAAGAATGAAAGTGCCCACGAACCCATAAATGACTAACGAAAAGTCGTAAACCGACTACAATTACGCGCATTTTGATCCTAACACAGGAAACACACGAGGGAGTCGTGCAGGAATCGAACTCGTAACCAGAGAATTTCACCTGACAACGCTTAACTGGTTTCACACAAAGCGAATTTCTGGAGAACTCCTCACGTGACTACTTTTCTCGCACCCTTATTGGTCAAAAGTGGTCAGGTGGTGAATTCACGAAAAATGCGCCCATGTGAAACCAGCTTAAATGAGCAATAAAACTAATTAGCGTTGTATTCAAAAGAAATGCAAGATACCAAAGTTGAATTCAAAAAGTTCCAAATGGAGTTTACAATTCAATAACATTTACAAAGGAAGACTAGTTCAGTTTAAAACTTGGAAAACAAAAATTGCGTGCAATTTAAATGTGCAAAACGAGACTTCCACTAGGCCTACCTGATGCAAAGCGAATCGCTAGAGGATGCCACCATACAAGATGATTTAAAATATTCAAAGAAGTTTTGACTTTTTTTGGCCAAATGGCTTTTAAATAAAATTTTAAAGATTGCTGCCTGTGCTCATGTAACGTCTACAACACTTGCAGAAGCGATGTTGACGCTAAACGCCGATATGGAGGCCAAGCATAGGTCTATCGTATGGTGACGACATGACTAGTCTAGCTTTTGGTCTTAGCTTTGGTTTAGCCTAGTCGGTAGGCCTACAAATTTCAAAAGAAGAAAACTAAGTGCAATTAAAAAAAAGATTCATGACTAGTTGGCTACTCGCGCTTTTATTCTGAAGCTGAACTTGCCTTCCACGGATCGACTTTGTTCTGATCTTTTTCCGCCTCCGCTTTCAACTTCATCTGAGTCTCGGGCACGAACTCTCCTTCGGCCAAACGCTTTTGCCATTGCTGGCAAGCTCGAGCAAAGAATTCGTTATTCAATGCGGATCCACTGAGTCTGCAAATTAAAACAATAACACGGATTTCAAAATTCCAAAAAAAAACAGGGACATTTAAGCTGATATTCCTAGAGGGTTTGAGCTTTGCTTAAGATTGCAATTGCGATGAAATTTTTTGGGTAGAAGTCCCAAATCAAGCTTTTATACCCTCTAGGAATGCCTATACTTTAGTAGTGACAGTTCTAATCAAACTCAAAAAAACTTTTAGTGATATTGCAGCAGCACTCACAATATTGGAATCAGGAAACAAAATGAGAAGACCCACCTTCCATTGCTGTCAGATGAAGGAATCCGATCCACATCCGGCAGTAACTGCATGAGACGCTGTTGACAGGACGAGGGCAAACTAGAGAACGCCTGCTTACTAAGCAATTCCTGAAACAAGGGTTGAAATACAAAACAATTACTCAATCAATCGTTTAAACAACCATTCTCAAAAGTCAGTATGTCTTACTCTCAAATTCGTGTTCACTAAGATCGACTGTGGTGTTTCCATATCGACGTTATCGCTCTTGGCGTCACTGTGGTCTAGATCGCAGTCATCGTCGTCGTCTTCGTCTTCGTCGTCGTCTTCTTCTTCGATCTCAACAGCCGCTGCTGCGGCAGCTGCAGCGGCTGCAGCAGCCGCCGCCGCTGCTGCGGACGAGTTCAACTTCCTTAAACTTCTTCTCTGCGACTTTAAATCAAGAAATTAAATTAAGATTTTCTCAAACAAAAGCTGCCGCTAGAACGACCGCCTTGTCTCACGAAAAAACGTAAAAGCCAATAAGTAAAAACTGTCTTTAAGAATTAAGACGAGACTATATTGAACAAAGAAAAACGCATTCACATCTTTCGACGTTCCAGTAGTCGTCGTCTCAGTCACCGATGGAGGCGGAGGAACCAGGGGCTTCATTATGATGCGTGGAATCAGCGTCGACTTGGCCGTCGAAGCAATCGGCGAGCCCTTCCGGCAACGACGGCGCTTTTGCTGCTGTTGTTTCAAAGCGTGCTTGATGGCTCGCTTGCTGTGAGTCTGTGCAACCTGAACGGACGACTGGATTTAATTCAGAAGCATAAACAAACCCTTCGAATAAAAAAGCTACCTTTGATGGCGAAGTTGCGGTGGACGAGGAGGATATTGAGCACGACGACTTGGACAGCGAGAGGGTGAGAGGTGGTACCACATTGGAGTTTGACGAGGGCTTGGAACTCACGTTCACGCTGGACGTCGACGTCGACGCGGACGACAAGAACGCAGCCGCCAAAGATGACGAAGATGACGAGGAAGAACTGTCCTGCTGCGACGACGATATGAGGCTCTCGCTGACCGCTCCGCTGTTTATGGAATTAAGTAAACCTGCAGAATCGTTGGCGGGCGTTTTGACGTAGAAAACTGAAAGCGAAAAAGCAAGCAGCGTTCAAGTTCTGACTGGAATCTCTCGAGTTCTTTAATTAATCCTAACTCACCTCGCTCGGTTCTATTCCGCTTGTCCTTGCTGCTTGCTGTCTTGTTGGCCGTATCGACCACGCATCCGACGTCCTCTACAGAAGCCGAAGAAGATTCGCCGTCCGGCGGCGATCGTTGAGTACTTGTTCCTTTTTTCTCCATTAAGTTCCTCAATCAGCTCTGGAATGCGGTCCCGTTCCTCGAGGACTTCAACAGTCTCTTTAATCTCAGTGCCCTAAATATAATGCATACGTTTTAGGTAGTGCAAATAGTAAGTCGACAACGGCCATTCCTACTTATGACTGCCAATCTGCATCAGAGCTGAGTATCGAAATGATTTTCCCTTACGTTTCGGTTGCAGGTATTTTGATAATTCGGTTACGTTACGTTATTTGAACTTATTTCGTCTACCGATTCCAGTAAGCCAATCAGAATTTTAATATGTCTTTCCGTTTCCGTTTTATTACATTACAAAGATAACGTTTCCGTTACGTTATTGTCGTTTCGGTTTCGTTACGTTAACCAGCCCTGGTCTGCATGTCACTGTTCTGAACTTATGATCGAAGGTGCACCCAGTGCAGTTTCTGGACGTCACACGCAAACAGCAATTTAGTTATTTGAGGGGCAACAGTGGCCCCCGAGAGTGAACGTTCCAAGGGTTGCATCGTAGCTCACCTTAGGGCGCCTTATGAATACAAAACCTTAGGCCGAGGCTATCTTTAAGGTTACCCTGACCCTGTGCGACCGTCATGGTTTCGCCTGTAAATCTCTGCGGCCTCTGATACTCTTTCTCCACCGACATGCGGCCCGGGACAGTACCGTTCTGGCCAGAATACGGCTCGTGTCTCCACCGCATTTTTTTGCCAGTCCAACCCGGGAAGTTCCCGGGTAGTTTTGGAATGGTTGGGACCCATTCTTTTCCCGGGTAGAATCTGGCCCCGTTTGATCATTTTGTCCAGGTTGCCAGATACCCTTATCTGGCAAATTGAGTGCTAATCACACCATCCATCTGGCAGATACCCTTATCTGGCAACATTCAGTGTCCAGATGCTAGCAGACGGCAATGCAATATCCGTTCTACTTATGCTAGGCCATATTTTGTCCGGTGAAGACACGGGCCGGGGGCCACATTCAGGCCACAATGGCCCGGCTCGGGTTGGCTCGCTAGGCACGGCACGGGAGGGCACGGCTCGGGTACTTTTTGGTGGAGAAACAGTATAAGAGGCCAATGGCCAAAGACGTATGGTGCCCCTGGTGCAGCGGCAAAGCCCTCCCCTCTCCCCTATGGGGGGGGTCACATTGAACAAGCTAGGCCTGGATTATTTTTGGGGCTACTAATGAGAAATTAGGCCGGATCGTGACCTTCATGCGGGTCAGATTGGCCTCCATGAAGGTCCTCCCGCGGGCCGATAATTATTTCCACAAAGTTGTTGGCCCCTGCTGAACTGCGTGTTACGCAGTTCAGCAGGCGCGTCAACTAAGCCTAGCTAGAAGTACGAGACTCGAGAGAAATCGGTCAAGAATATACTCACGCAGTGCCTTTCCGCTCGAGATTCGAAGCACATCGGACTAGTGCGTGCGGTCGGAGAACATTTTACGTGGAAATAATGTCCGATGCACGCCAAACCAGAAGAAACAAGACGAACAACAACACAGACTGGCAGGTCGTCCCGGACGCCATCTTTGAAAAGAGGAGCCGTTTTGGCGGCGCGCCACATCCCACACGCAAAGAGGAAGTCTAATCGGCGGCGCGGCGCCGCCGCCAGCAAGTCACTCACTTCCGCTTCCTGAGCGGGCGCTTTGAAAAGGCCAACTAAGGGACGGCAGCAACTCCTGTCCTGTATGTCAACGCTAATTGGGAATCTTTGGGCTATTAAAACTAGGCTAGTAGCATGTGATGCAACTAATTGTCCGAGCGAGAGCGGCATGCACGCAGAGATGGATGTCACATATCGCATCACAGGACAAAAACGCGTGCATGAATGAAGCGATTTTTAGGAATTATTTATTGACCACAATGGGCGACCACTTTTGCAGCTCTAGCGCAAAATTTAAAGATAAAACAATGGGCCTACATATTGTGCCTCTATTTTCCAGGTCTTCCGGAAACTAAGGCGGGCATCACTAATGCAAATTTGAGTCACGACAGCTTTGGCCACTTCCCGTTACGAAGAGCGATTAGTAAAAATTCATGAACGCGTAATACGATGATAAGAGAGGTGCGTTCAGAACTGCGGACGATAACTAATTTTGATGGCAATGACCCTTCATAACCGGAAGTTATTAAAACTGTCTTGACTCGAGGCAGGTCTGAGATCTGCATTAGTGATTCCGGCCTCAGATCCAACATGCAAGCTCCAAAGAGGTCCGCCTCAACAGGATCTAAGGTCCCATTCCTGCGTGCATCCCTACGTGCTATCTTCTCACATGAGTAGTCCCAGAACCTAGTAACGTTTACGAAAGGTTAACTGCAGTTAAATACAACTTACTACCAAGGTGGCTCAAGTGGACAATAAAGATTATTTCATCTAACTTATTTAGCAATTAACTAGAATGGGCAATAAAAGCGTTTTTGAAAATTGCCATCATGAGCCACATATGGCTGCCGCGTTCACACTAGAAGTATAAACGTGACTTTTAGAGCTAGGATTGGCGAAAACGTATTTTAGTTAATTATTTTTCATTCGATTTTGTATTGGCCAAGATAGTGAAAAAGGCATGTTTAAGCTTGTGGCGTGAACGCGCCATTAATCAATGGCGCGTTAACTGTTCTAATCGGAACAAAGTATTATCCGGCTACCCCGAATCCGATGATTGAGAATTAACCTCATTTGATGCATTTCTAATCCTTGTAAGAGGCAATCACTGGCAGCCATGATATTGAATCACTTCTGACAACCAATATGCATGAAACCATGAACGACCTTCCCCTTATAACGAACACCTAGAAAGAAAAGATAAAATGAAGCACAGACAACAATGAATTAAGAACTCCAGCTGTGGCAGAAAGAAAAAATCAAGTTATTTTTAAAAACCTTTGTCTTCATGTATATTACACAAGCACACGAGTGATTAGCAAAGATGACGTAGGTGGCGCGTCGACGAGCAAGGGGGGACAAAGCGGTGGGAGGGAAATCATTCAACGAATTCGTCAACAATTATACAAATTTAGCGTCACAAATGAACAATCTAGCCTGCTCGAACATTGCGCAATTCTAGTTCATTGATAAAATAAAATAAATCTCGACGAATACAGGGTGTAAAAAAATGCCTGAAGCATGTGCTTATATGTAAATTGCCCAACTGTTGTTACACCCTGCATTCGCTTTTATTTTTCCAACATCGGGCTGCGATTCATGTGCAGCGAAAAATGAACCTTCATGATGTCAGAGTTCATCATATGCATTTTAAATGCTATAATTTAGGATTTGTGACCAATCACAGTGGTGGAGAAAAAGGGCGCGAGACGGGAGAAGCGCATGAATGAAATCACTTAAGTGGATTTAAAGAGCTTGACTCAAAACTGGCTCAAGTCAGGTCCTTAAGTCTCCTCCTTAGTGATCGTCGCCCCGTGTGTCCCAGAGAAGGGAACTGGAAGATCTTGACGTCACATTATGTCTGAATCTTCGTTTAATTTCACATGGACCAATTCTCGTTAAATTCGTTAACTCATCACGTGACTACTTTTCCCACGAATATTCGCGTCCATGTGAACTCTACAATTGATTTAAACGTCAATCACTTCCGGTTTCCTCTCGAGGGCCACACGCAACGAACAAGACAACAAACAGTTTGACAAAGGAGAGACGACGATTATAGTTTATGAACTAGCGGCACAGCACGGCACGCTTCCGCCAATAAACAGCAGGAAGGTTTATTGTTGAAGCAAGTGAAGCCCGTGACGTCACAGTCAATATGACAATAGGCCACTTGCACTCGTTAATTACAAAACGTGACACACTTACACACGCACCTCTTGATTATTCCTGCTTGACACCGGACAATGGACACAATTTATATCACACTAAATCTAGCTGCGACGTCCATCAAAGTTCCTGTAATTTCATATTAGGCCATTTCCTGCTTCTTCAGAGGTCTCTTTGAAGGAAAACGAAAAAATCTGTACAAAATCGCCGCCATATCACCCGGGACACACGTAAGCCTTCGGTCTGGAGTTCTCCGGACCCAGGATGATCCTTGGGTGCAAGTGGAGCGCACAAATCCAGATAGAACCCACACGAGAAAATGACGTCAGAGCTGCTGCAAGACACACACACACGCACGCACACAAGAGTAGAATTAATATTTATATTTATAATTATTTTTTTGTTTCGCTAGATATATTATATAAAAGGCATAATTGTGGAAATCCAGCGACGATGACCTTTTCCTCTTGTCCTGTTTGAGATACACAACAATTAACTCACGCGTCTGGGTCACCCCTCAACGGCCCTCGCATCGACGGTAATGTTTTGGGCTAAAACATTGACGAGACAGGGGAGGAGGCGTGGTCGTCGTCCATCAATCCCGGATGTTATTCTGCTCGTTATTTAGTAAACTTACGTCTTCTAGCCTCGCTTCAAGGATCGTCTAATCCTGGATTCAAATCCGCCGATGTCTAGAGATAATTGCTAATTTAAAGATGGCCGCGCATTCGGCCTAATTATGTTTTGGCTTAGTAATTCATTCTTGGGCGATGTCAAGATCCACGTTTATCATTGTGTTTTCTCGCTAATTCCTCCTCCAGCACACTTCTCATCAATGTCCTGCGACCATCAAAGGCATGCAAAAATCTGCAAGTAGCTTCTAAGCAAACACGCGTCGACGTGGGGGTCCAATCGTGCGTCCACCCTCGAAACAAAAAGCAACGGCCATTCTACAGGATGAGGAGAGAAGATAGTTGAAAATGGGGTACTGTCACATGGCCTCACCACGCCCACAGGCAAGTCCGGCTCTCACGCACAGCAGCGGCATCAGCAGAAGCAGCAGCAGAATCTCCGGTCATCGGGTCGTATCGTCCAGTAGTCCGTCTTTGTCCTTACATGATGACGCAGCATTTGCACTTCGGCTTCTTCTTGAGGACGACGTGCTCGACCTGGGTTCCGTCGGACGGAGGCACGATGACGCTGTGCTGAACCTCGACCGCGCCCGGAGTGGTCGGAGTCGTCACCCGGCCGTTGGCTCCGGCTGCCTGCGGCGAAGTGGGGGCGACGCCCTTTTTGGTGTTGCCGTCACCTGCCGCTCTAGGTGCGCGCTTCTTCGTCGGCGACGACGCCGAGTTCTCGAGCAATTTCGACTCGGCTCGCACGGGCGTGATCGGCATCTCGCTCACCGGACTGCCGCCGTCCAACTTGTCCACTCGGCCGTCATCGTCGTCGTCGTCCGGCAACTCGGGCGTGGGCGTCAACGAGGCGATTCCCTTGCCTCCCTTGATCATCTCGACGATCTGGTCGGCCTCACGACTCAGGTCGCCGTCAGGACGGAAAGGATTGTCCATTCCGCTGTCAGTGCTGAGCAAACGAAACAATTAGAAAAAAGAATTTTAATTTTATTTCGCAATGCAAATTCAAATTTCTTAATACGGCTAGGCTAGCAGCATGCAATGCCACAAAGGTCCGGCATTCATTTGTACGTTAGTAGTAAGGTCATGCCGTAGTTTGAAGAGGAAGCTTAAGGAGGAGGACAGCTGAAACACTGGTGAGCATACAAACTCATGGTTCTGCCTCGATACGAATCAATTGTACTCCAATTAGGCCCACACTCGATGTTTAAATACAACCACGAACACGAAAAACAAACTGTAGTCTGTTTGTGCTCTACGTGGACGGAAATCGGATCGATAAAACGCAGGACTGAAGTCAGGCACAGACAGACGGATAGACCCTCCTTAATTCCTCGGTTTCCAGTGTAGACAAAATATAGGCAGATCGCAGACGAACTAAATCCATCAGATAGGCCCAAATTATGATGATGGATGTCTTTTGTTTTGCCTAAACGAGCGCGTTTAAAACGCTCATTTTCATAAGCTTCCTACAGGCATAAATGCAATCCTTTTAAATCTAATGTTCGTTCCTGCATGACGATTGCTAGCCTAAACGTACCGTTCCTGAGGCACCTTGACGACATAGTAAAGAATTCCGCCGTGACCGACCGTAGACATCTTGGTCTTGACGTCAAGTGGACGTCGACGAAATTGGACGACTTTATGCTTTTTTCAGGGCGTATTTTGACGTTTAATGCGGCAGCAGCAGCAGTCGTAGCGACGATGACGAAGCAGCCGCGGTGTCATGGCTGCCGGCACGCATTTGAAAGGCAAGCAGAGAAAAAAATCCTTCTGCGCTGAAAATGCGCAGTGGATCCTAAATACGGTATGCTACGTGGGGGGTTCAACTGCACAGAAATAAAAACAAAAAGTTGATGCAATCAGCTGAACAGTCTCTCGATCTCAGCGCAGACACCCACGCCCTTGATGTCCTCGCTAAGGCAAAGCCATCAGAGGCCATCTTCAGAGTGGAGGAAATTCAGGTGCGCCGCACTTGATCCGCTCATCCTCTTCAGCTCGCTGATCTTTGCCTGCTCTAAAGGCGCGTTCACAGCAGAAGCTTAAAACTAAAACCTGCTCCAAAACCATGTGGCGCAAAATAACCGACTTTTTTTTATCTTTGCTTGTGCATATCTTCGCTTTTACTGCGTACGAGTAAAACATAACCAGCCAAGCATTAATTCATTTATTAATCTTGATTATGCAAGTTATTTATTAATCATTACTCGTAGTTTATTTATTTGTAAATTTACATGTAGGACTGTATTAAATTATTTTTACTTATTAGTTTATTTGCCATTCATGAATAATTTAATAAACTATTTAGTAGTTATTATTTATTTAACATTATATCGAGTTCAGAACAAATGCTAAACATGCATTTGTTAATCTAAGATGCGCCAAAACGTATCATAGCGTGGCCGGGTTTTATTAGACTTTCATAACCTAAAAGGTATAAAAATGCAAGGCATTTGAATAGAAGCTAAGATATGCACATGCAAAGGTAAAAGGTTACGGCACAGGTCTTTGTTGCAGGTGCTAGTATTCGCTCCTATTGAGAACGCGCCTTGAAGACGTCATTGCCAACCATTTTTTGCCGTAGGCCTACACTTCAGAATGGCGTTGCTCGAGATACTTCTAAAAACAGAGAAGAAAAAATAGAAAAGAAACTGCTCCCAAAAAAATTCTAAAAATGACACTTTTCAACGAAAGACAGTGAAGAGATGGCGGATTACGTAGCACAGCAGCAGCAATGGCACTGATGAGGCCACGGTAACATTTTCCACTCGCGTGCTCACAACCTATTGACGATCCTCGCCTCAATGTCTACCGACTCTGGTCCGCAACTCGGAAGCTCGCTCGGCAACAATACCGTCATGATTTTGGATGGATGAAGAGAAGAGAAAAAATATACATGCTGCCAGCTTAATCGAGGACACCATGAAAAGGAAGAAGCCAAATTTTGCGGACAGGGAGGGGGAAATTTCATCCAGAAGGCCGTGTCGAATCAGGCAGTGGCGTATGCAGCCGGAATGAGGAGCTTGGTCTATGCTGCTCATATGCATGGGCGTAGATCGGAACAATTACTGTAGGGACAGAACCAAAGAATAAACACACAACCCAGGTATCACAATGGCCAGATACTCTAACCGTTCATGACCTACGTGACATCGATCTGTTAGCGATATTATCGGTAGATCATGCCTTTCGATGGCCTTTGGTAGTCTTGAGCCCTTCCCTTCCAACTGCTGCATACGCCACTGGCCGTATGCAAACATTTTGTTTCCAAATTTCATCATCAGTGCAATCCATCAGCAAGCACCGAGACTATTACGCAAAATAAATATATATGAAAAACAATAGGCCCAAAAGCGATTTAGAAAAGGTGCGTCATTCGATATAAGTGCAACTGCGAATGTCTGCACGTAGTACGTAGGTAGGTTGGCCGCAGGCAAAAAATGAAATACAAATAACAAGTTTCCATGTCTAATTAATTATGCAGTCGACGTCGTGTCCCACATACGTTTGATGACGACGCAAAGCGAAATGCGAGACGGACGGAGCAGCCAAGATATGCCAAGCCGCTGCAGGCCATGCTATAGTTGATTAATAGAAAAAAGGTAACCAAAAAAAAATAAACAGAACCAAAACACGCGAATGTAAATTGCCAAAAAAAAAACTGATCGTGGGCTTGCGTTACCGTTGCAATTCATGAATATTTTGTCAGCCGGTTATCCTTCAGATGAACTGCAGATGAACCAGAACCACGCCTAGTTTGGACGGTTGGCTGTCTCTGAATCTAGTCTGCACGTCCGTGTGTAAACGGTCTGCAGAACTGCCAAAAGACAGGCACTTCCGTTTCGCGATGAAAGAACCGGAAGTCAGGGTCGAATGGCCGAGAATGGAGAAAATAAAATTCACTTGAAAAGGATGATGGACAGATTGGACACGTGTGCAGAAAAACAAAATAAACAAATGCAAACATAATCTGACATTTGATCTTGTGTGCCACGGAACAAGAAAAAGAAGCCTCGGGTCAAGTGACAAACTATCAGATGGACGCAGCAAGGGCCAAGTTAGGGTTAAATTGGAAATTAAAACGCCGCGATGCCCACGCATCACGTGTTGCGCACCTACTCTTGTAAGCTCTAGATAAGCGGCTCTAACATGAAACGAAATGCATACACTCTCTAAAGGCACGTTCACAGTGAAAGCTAAAGCTAACCTGGAACATATGGCGTAAAATAACCAACTTTTTATCTCGTCTTGGCATATCTTAGCTGACATTAAACATTTGAAATACCTTACACGGCCAAGCAAGTCAACGCGCCATTATCAGTTCACTATAAAAACCAAGATATACAAGTACAATTGTACATGTATAAACGTACAGTATTTCAACGCAAGCTAAGATATGCAAGTTGGCTTCAGGCATTTTATGTCACATGTTTAGCTTTTACTGCGAACGCTGTCAAAATGTCAAATTAACTACTCAATTAGTGGTAGCATCGACAGACGGACTAGCTCACCTCTCCTGACGGACATAGTTGCCGCTGCCGGGCCTGTCCTGCTGCTGCAGAGAGTTGGGCGACGGAGAACTCATGGCGGGCACGTAGAAGTCGAGCAACGCCGACGAATCGCCGGACTCGGGTGAGCTGACGTAGTGAGGCCTCTCGGACTCGAAGAAGGTGACTCGCACCTTAGACGGCGGCAACCGGTTCTGGATCTGACTTTGGCTCTGTCCGTCGCCTTGACTCTCCAACCTGGATTTAAATGTCAAAAATATTTAAAGTGCTGGCATATCTCCTCCTTTAATCCCTCATAGGGAGTTATAGGGACACACGCATGATTTCAATAAGCAGGGCTTGAAGTCTTTAAAGTGGACAGGAAAGTGGATGGAGACAACTACGAGACTTCCGGTTCACTTTCTCGGTTAGGCCTTCACACTTATCATGCATTAGAGCAATGAGGGAAATATTTAGAAGAAATTGTTGCTGATAAAAATGAAAGCAGTCTGGACAGCATCTATTGCGTGACAGTCCTGACACAAACAGCTTGATGATTGTCACTCTTCAAGCACTCATCGCAAGCAGCACTTAGAAATTAAGCTAGGCTTTGGCGGACGGACATAAAGAGGTCCGAAATTGGGGCCATGTCAGGAACCACAAAATGCGAGTTTATCGTTAGGCTATATGCACTAATAGACGTTTAGGCCTAATCTGTGGCTTGCAATAATAAGCATGCTATTTTAGCTGATGCGCTTCTTCTATACTGCATCGGTTCAACATTAGACCTACTTATCAGCATCACGATGCCTATTTTTATTTGGCATTTAGCCTGGTTTAGGCCTAGCAAGCAGCTCGGCTCATGACAACCCTTTCAATTCTGCGAAATCTCTTCCGCTTTAAAGGCAACTTGAAGGGAAGATTGATAACGTTGTCCAGACACTGAGATAGGGTTTCTTAAAATAAAATAAATTAGGCTAGTACAAATAAAAAGCAAACAAGGCTACATTGGCATTACAGAACAGCTAGGCCCTAGCACCAGGCTTCTAGGCATTAGGCCTCGGAAGTCTAGTTTTCCGAAAAAGCTTAACACTTCCTGTTCAAGAATATCCCTTAAACATGTTTAAAATAAGCGTGTACAAAATAAACCTGGTGCTATTTTTTTAAAGAGTGAACTTGACATTGAGAGCTGTGTAAGCCTTGCCATCATCAGATGTGTTATTCTAGACCTAGGCCTACAAAGTCGACTCTTGCGCACTTGTATTAATTAAGCAGAGGACTCGGATCCTCCAGCTAAGGTTTTTTCATGGCCGTGCCAGAAAGCAGCCACCTGGAAACGGCGACTAGAAAACCCATTCTCGAATCGTTGTGTGGGAACAGAAAAGAAAGAAATGCGAACTTCCTGTTTGGCAGGCACCGAGCGCGGCGCTGGGCCTCTGCGATCCTACGTGCACGACGCAGCCAACCATGACAGCTGGATTATGATGATGATGGCGACCAATCAGTTTGACATTCAAAAAGACAAAGTCTGAGAGTATAGTAGCGAGATTGTTCTTGAAGAGCAATGGCTGCTCGCTGCTCGAGGCTTAATTCGCTCTCGTCGACGACAATTGTACGTGGGTCCATTTCCGGTAATTGCGAAGAGCGAGACACAATCGGACTAAATAGGGCACTCAGAAGTTAAAACCCATTTAAGCCTAAATGAATGAATGAATGATTCCTCATGCTGACTGCAAAGCCAGATCCGTTTTGCCCGGGCTGAATGGCAAACAAAAGCAGACGACGAATCTTTTAGCATACTTTAATGTCGGCATCCCAGGGGGATGACTTGAGTCTGTCCTAACTCGATGGGTTTTTGAATGGAAAGACAGTCTCAAGTTGTCAAAGTTTGCCTTTAACCCTTGGGTTCGCTACTTAAGTCGGGTAAAATAACTCGTCTGCTTTTGCCCGGGCAACACGGAGCACTGCCACAAAGCATCATGGTTACCTTTGAGCCTACATATGGCAAACGCTATGTCTTGTGCTCAAGACGACAACGCAGAAAGGTCCAACAGCGGTTTCAAGTAAGATACTGCGGCCTATAACAATGCTGATGAGTCTGATGATAATTTCTTAATGATGGGTACGAAGACGTTGTCAATTGAGCGAGTTGACAACGACGACGACGATTTCGTCGCAATCGTCACATTGCGAACTCTTTCTCGTTTGTTGTTGCTCTTGCTCTACAATCCCATAAATCTTAATGTATGCTCGTTCTGCTCGAGGTCAAGAAGAAAAGAGATAAATATAAAAATTACTTAATCACTCATATTTGCTCGCCGTGTGACGTCAACGCTGCACAAAACTGTGACAAAAGGCAAGGAATTATTATTATTGAGATAGGCCTGGGTTGTCGTCTGCACACACGCGCGACGACAGCCGAGCCTAGATAAGGAGAGACATTTATGCGCAGTCCTTCACAGTATACATAAGCAACATTTGTAAGCTGAAACTAGTTTTTGTAATATGCACTGTGATGACTTGGCTCGACTCGCTGTCACACGCTTTGAGCTTTCACACCAAATGACCACAACAGTGTAAACACGAGTCAAGAGGTTGAAATTGCAGTAAAACAAACCATAAAACAACCTATTATTCGAACTGGATCCATTTTTGGATGTCGTTTAGGCTATAAGAATCCGAAGAAACCTGAGAACGTTAGCTTAAGAGACGATTGTTTTAGCAGACACGTTTAGCCGCCATTAGATGTTAGCAAAGATTATATGTGGATCTGTTTGTTCTCTGCTTAAGAAGACGGATTAAGGCTGGTATCACTAGCGGGGTATAAGGCGATTCTCCAGAGTGACTCGAGCTTTGCTCACTCGTGTTAACCTATGGGTGAGCACCGCTTGAGTCACTCTGGAGAATCGCGTTATACCCGCTAGTGATACCAGCCTAAGTCAAGTTAGTCTACGCTTTCATTGATCGCCAAACCTTTTGCAATCAGTAAACTTGATAAAATAAGCAAAATCTACTCTTCTATCACCAATTGTCCAGAAATCAGGCAAAATAAAATACAGCAATAGTGAAGAGGAAATGGCGGCCTTCCTGCATCGTAAACTACACAGGTTCCGTGCCGACTAAGCGCCGATCTAGGTCGCAATTACAATTACATGAGGCAGGAGCGGCCGGCGTCTGTGAGTGCAATCAGCACTAATTGCTTTGACATAAGCCTACCACAGTAATTACGATCAGGTGCATCCTCAAAGGCAGACAGGGGCAATGTTGCAAAAAACAATTATGAAGCTTAATTATGCTGACTAATTTTTATGCGAGCAATTAAATTCTTGGTACTAGTGTACTCACTGTCCATTGGCCATCCTTTCGTGGAGCACCATGTCTCTAGCTCGTGTCCTCCTTATTGGAAACCGATCAATCAATCGACGGAGCTCTAGACCGAATTCCGAATGCACCTTTGCAGTACACGTTCACCAACAACAATGGACAATGTAGCCCAGTGGTGCAAGCATGCCATGCGCATTGATGATTTGAGGCTGATGATGTCATCCAAATTCAATCATGGGCGGAGACGAGGCGGAGGAGGAAACACTTTCCGGCAGTTCGAAATAAATCACACATCCGTGACGTCATTGCTCGTAAAAATACCCGAACCAAACTGACGGCCCACTCCTTTGCAAGCGAGCTAGAAGGCCCAGGCCTAACAGATGGCGGCAAACATGGCTCAAATAGCATGTGTGTCTGTGTGCGGCATCTTGCTGACACTGAAAAATAGCTTGCCTTGTTCAACCCGGATTTTGCCAAATTTCGACGCCATTTTGCATTTTCCTTTGCCTCTTCGGTTATTTTCCTCGCTCTCCAGATCCCAGATGCAGACTCCAGGGTGTCGTTATGACTTATGAGCGGAAATTATCTTTATAGGAGTCCAAGAGAAAAATGGATGATTTTTATTTTTATGTGCAAAATGGAAGATGGTGGTTGTAACTCACGTAAGTAGGCCTGCCACCAATCAGAAACAATCAGAAGATTCAGAATGTGCAACGAATCAGTCAGAATCGACTGGCAAGATTTTCTTTAATAAATAGGCCTAATATAGTTTAAAAAAGCTCGCTCGATATAACAATTAAAGAGCCTACTTCATGCTGACTCAGCTAAAGCCTATACGTAGTGGCACACCAGGACTGATAAGTTCATGTACTAAGTAGGGTTTACATTTCAGGCCTGCAGCAAAGACGGTTTTCTAACGCGGGGGATGAGTGATGACTCAGGTTCAGACCCTCCTTTGGTGACCCCACTTCTCCATAGGCCTATCAGGAACACCAGTACCCTAGGTTAGCAGGAATACAGGAACCAGGCTTAGACGAACGATTCGAGGAACGTGAACCAAAAGTCAATAACCCCAACTGAAATACGCTCGTATGAGTGAATTTTACTTTAAAAAAGAAATCAATGCCTCGCTCGAGTTAGTAAGAAGTTCTTGAATCCTAAGATTCCTGACATTTGAAAATGTGAAGACTTGAAGTCTGACTCAAGAGTGACCGCGGTGATCCAAATCGAGGAATAAGAAGAACAGAGCAAACGGAGAAGGCGGCGGCTTAATCGCAGGAATACTGTAGGCCTACATGAAATGCGTATCGATTGATGACTGACTGGCGCCTCGCGGATGCCAACTCGATTGGCGCCTGGGGACCACCGTGATCCTGATCCTGATTCCTTAATGCCGTCACCTTGACAACAGATGCGGCGTCCATATTGCCGACATTCAAAAGGTAAAGGGAAAAACAAAAGAAGAGCACATGTTAATAACCAATTACCTAGACCTAGAAAAAATAACGTTTTATGGTGGCCGTGAAGGGCAATTGAAAAATAAATATCGCTCGATTGAAAACCTTTTTCAACTTTCCAGAAAACATTTGCAAAAAGCGCCAATAATAATAATTTTAAGGTGAACGCGCCCTCGCGACTGATTCGCATTATGTTAGCTATGAGACAAAAAGTTTGGTCGAATTGCACGATAAAAACTGAACAAATGCAAATAAGTCGTATAACCTAGGCCTATTGAGGAAAAAACGAGACCGCTTCCGTGCTTTAGTTGGAGACTCGTGGAAACGGACTGTATGACCGCAGACCGGTTGCGGTATTTCACAAGGACCTGCAGAAGACCTCCATCATTCAAGGGTGCTCGTCGACGGCCCTGAAATCTCGAATTGGAAGAAAACATCTGCTGGGCCCTGGATAAAACACAATCGAGCGCAACTGGCAATTTCTCGCTCTTGAGTCTCGTCTTGACAGCCCAGCTCCATCACGTGATTCGCCTACGCGCCGGCTTATCTTCCACAATGCTCTGTGCGTTTACACCGGGGTTAGGCAACACAGCTAGGACACCGTGTGTACATATGCAACATTCGCCCACGCTAAGGTCGAGCCATTAGAACAGCTTGCACGCCGCGCACTCCATCCAACGAGATCCGAATGACGTCATTTTCACGCGTGAATACAATTCCGCTTTTTTGGTTGGGAACTTGCTCGGCCGGCAATATTGCGGCTGAAGAAACTTGAAAGCAAACAAGCAGCAATGCGCCTCAACGGCGACATTAAACCTGCACTGCGCATGCGTGGACGATGGCCGTGCTGCCAAAAAACTAAGCCTAGACTAGGATGGTGACAAGGAGGGTTAAGCAGGTTCCGCATGCGGCGAATTCCATGCGAATTCGTTTCGAAATCATCACGTGACTTACGCCACGAATTCGTTCGTCGCGTGTGAGCCCCGCTTATCATCATGTTCAATTGAACGAACCTCGGTTGTTCTTGCGAAGCCGCCGCCGCCGCCGATTCGATCCGTAATTGGTGTTGTTGGCACAACTTCTTGGGCTGCTGCTCGACGATCCTCCGCGTGACTTTCTGCTGGCAAGTCCTCGACGATGACGACGACAAGCCTCCGGCTCCGGCAGTCGAGTTCCTGCAAAGATAACAAACAACGTCATTGGAGAAACTGTTTGCTTTGGATTCTCTGTTCAAAGTCCAGTCTAGGCTAGCACGCCTTTATTCGCCTTGAACGCTTTTATCGCGCGACATAACGAAGACTTGCCTGATTGGTCATCTCTCAACAAAAGGTTGAATAATGAGAATCAATTCTTAATTAAAAAAACGGTGCGAACCCAACTTACGAGGGGCAAAGCGACAAATTGAATTAAGGGCGCGGTCTTTCGTCTTCCAGAGGGCTGGTGCTGGTGCTGGTGCTGCTGCTTCGCGGCACTGGGACAGGGTCTACACTGGACTCAAACCCACACTAACACAAGTCTTGTTGTTCCGTCAAGTCGCAGAACATGATGAGCTCATCGTCCGAAAATAAACAAGGACGACGGCGACTACGAAAATTCGTTAGAAAAGAGGGAAGAACGATCGAGGCTCCAACTCAGCCACTGTCAGGGTCGTTGTAGAGGCAACTGCAAAAGTCACCAACAGGCGGCGACACCGCTCGGACGGCCGCGCGCGACTCTCGAGGACACTCGCGCTCGGCCTTCATTTACAACAGGCCTGCAATTGTACATGGAGACTACAATGGCCTGAGACCATGGCGCCCACGTTGACACATGGGCCGACGTGCAGTTGGCACGCCCTGCACACAGATACCCCGTGCAATTAAAGGCGAGAAATGGCTTGGCACAGGGTGTGCTGCTGGCATGGAGAGCAATCAATAACAGGCCGAGAAGGTAAATTCCTGCCAAGAATAGAACGAGAGGTGTCACGGCTCGTGGCGCCCTCTTGCAGCTTGGCGCCGAATAAAAACGCTCATCGGGACTTTTCCAGAGCATAGAAAAAGAAATTCTGAAACAACACGTTGTTTATGCTACGCAAATAGCTTTAGAACTCGTCAAAGAGCATTTATTTTTAGCAAAACAAAATTAAGCCCTCGACATATATTGCGCTGTCTGGCTTCAGCTTTTCCCAAAAACACAATCAATTCGACGCGGTGGCTCCCCCTAGCAGGAGGATGCAACAAATGGATTCCATAAGAACACGACTCGATGGCTTAAGCATGCCCATGCCTATGTTGCAGGGAATTGCCTGAAGCTGGTTTCACATGGATTCATTTCCGCTAAATGGCTGCGAACTCATCACGTGACTAGAGGAGTACTTTCTCGCATCCATAGGCCCGGATCGCTAATGCAAAACGTATGAGCTGTCTCCAGTAAAGTCGGGGTTACCAACTTCCGTCTATGAAGGGAGATTACCCCTTAAGTGGGTAATGAGATTGAGAGATGCGTGCACATGAGAGCACCCCTTCATATACTAAAAGCGGCGGCATCGAGCCTGTCTTGGCATTTTATCAAGTCGAGACAGCTTCTTAGTGTTTAGTGATTCCGGCCTTGTCGCCAAAAGAAGTCACGTGATTAAGGAAATTCGTAGCAAAAATTCGCTCTGTGAAACCAGCTTACTCGCTCGCTCGGGGCAAGTATGGCTTCACGGTGTTATGCGGAAATCAGGCAAACCTGGAGGGGAATAAAGCAGAGTTTAGAGTTCTTGGTACAGGCGACACCAGGTGGAAAAACCTCAAGTGCTTGTGCACCGGAAGTCAAGGGTGAAAAACAGCGCAATTTTTCAAGCCTCACCTCATCGGTGATTCATCATGCCGTCCTCATCCTCCATTCCCCCGGGGTCCGAATGAACGGAAGGTCCGTCCCCTAGGTCTAATTCGAATCAGGCTGCCTATGATCAACATTGATGATGCCGATCAATAGCCCTTGTTTGTTTACTCGTTGGCCTACAGATCCAGATTAATGGTATCTGTGATCGATACGTTGTCATCGATCGCCGAAGCCAATCAATAGACGAGCGGGTAATATGCCTTGCCTCGCCTGACCCCCGCTCGTAATGAATAGGGGGAGGGCTGAAAGAATGACGAATAGCCCCAATTAAAATGCGGAACACGTAGTGCACGTCAAGATGGAAATCGCAAGCTGCCATTGCAATAATCGATGGTCCACAATGATGCCCTGCAGAGCAAGCAAGCCGTGAGATCAGAGAGATGGTGATTCAACTCAAGACCTAGTTCCGAAAGAAAATGGCGTTCATTGACCACGTGGGAACCACGTAGAAATCAGCCTGAAATGCAGCGTGCAAGATTTTCATGCTCGGCTCAAGAGTGGATTTTTGTTTCGAATATGGTACAGTGGCGCCTAAAAAGCGTGCAGGGCTATTAGGCCTAAATTCATTTCCTTTTTCTCTCGATGCACAATCCCAAATTACAGACTGGCAAAATGCGCCAGGAATGTGCTGAGTCAAACAGTATAACCGAGTTGCACAACAAAACAATTGAGCTAAAACTAAAAACGCGGAAATAGAAAAATAATTTCAGGCTGTCACACGAGGGCCACCGTATAATCATTTTCTAAGCCGGCTGCGCAATTAAATAGCGCCTAATCTCCATTATGGCCAGGGCATAAAACGTGCATTCTGGATTTATTCTGGAAGAGAGAGGAACAAGAGATGCTTCAGAGTGTGGGGCAAACAGACAGATGTTGCCCCACAATGGCCGCTCAGGCTAAGGGCTTCCCCCAGACATGTCGACCCCATTGTTCTCATATATTTATATTCTGTAATGTAATGAAAAGGGATGAAAAATTCACTCACTATTGCGCCGAATATCCTACCAGCACCACCACCACCCTACTGAGAGGGATCTGTTGACGAGGAGTGAGGGGCGTGGTAGCCATGACGACGCCGGCGGTTGCCCGGCAACCATTGACGGATGCTGCGAAAGCAAAAGATAGGAAGAGGGACGCTTTTTTTGCACTCAGCCTCAGTCTATGTGGATAAGATGGGCAAGTATTGGTTGCGTGACGTCACTCAAAAGTAAAGGAAAAGAAAAACAGCTCTCAAAAGGGATCCATTCATCATCAGGGTCCCGCGGGCGGGCGGGTAAATTGCCCCGCGACCTCCGAACTGGTGGACAAAGTGGGCAAAACTCTCCGCTACGTATAATTTAAGCAACGCTCCCTAAATGATTCAAAATCTGCACACCAATGATGGCGATTTTATCCTTTTCCCCTAACCTTAATGCTTTGAGCAAACGGATTCGTCGTCTGCTTTTGTCCGCAGAAGGGGCAAGAATTACTTTTGACTGGGCAAAACGGACCTCCGTCCATTGTGGTGCCCTCTGCGGGGACCAGGAAGAATCTTCCTCGAGATCCATCCGAGATGGATCGGAAACCACGCGACCCACCAGCATCAAGAATTCAAACTGCCGACGGAAGACCTGATCAATAAAACATGAAAAACAAATTTGATCAAATGGAAATGTTTCTCTCACTCCTTTGTATCCTACTGAACAAACGAAACCTGTTCTCGCTTTACATCTACTCAAGACTATGCATTCATTATCATCGGTCGTTTAGTGTTTACAAGTTTAGACTTTTAGTCGAGAAGAAGAAGAGAACCGAACCCGATGACGACGAGAATTGCTGAATCAAAGGACAAAAGAGAGAATTATGATTATAATTTGCCCATTGTATTGCATCGCAACCTGCACACCGTCTGTGAGCGGACGTGTGTTCTGTTCGAAGCACTGATAATGATGATGATGATACTGATGGACAATGCCAGTCGTTTTTCAGCTTCCATCATAATCATCCACCTTGAATAATCGGAATATTTAAAAAAAGTACGCGCACAATAAAGTGGGATCAACGTAACTAGAATGGTGATCAGACAACAGGAAGACGATACACCTCATTTCCCCTCATCACCCTCCCCGTCCAGTGGGCTGACAGAAGAAAGAAACGCAATTAACTGGAATTAACTTGTTGAAACAACTGAAGCAACTTCTTGGGGTGATAACAACCCGAATGAATGATGAGCGACGACTTGAGAGAGTTCAATGGAGAAACGCACGCGATTGGTCCTTGGGACAACAATCGGTAGTCGGACGGGCGGACGGCAGACTGTCTCCTCGGGCCGACATTAACGTTGCACTTTCCCATCAGTTACAAGATATACTGCAGCAGGCCTAAGCTAGGATTACCAGTCAAGAATTCCAGGAAAGTTTATGTGTCTTGTCAATATAAATGTAGACGTATCAGATCGTGATGACGTCGTCGCCATCATCGTCAAAAATTCATCCGGTCGGCAGTCAACGTCACGTCACTCATGCGTTCAGAGTACAACGCCAAATTGGATAAATTGGCTTCGTTTTACACGGTTTTGTCTGCCAGCAAACCCTTCCTCATTAAAGGTTGAACATGGTCAGGCAGAAAGTAAATAGGATTGTCACTTTTTGTTTTCATAAACTCACCCGAAACGAGTGATGTTTGCTCGGTAGTAGGACGTCTCCTCTTCGGGCAGTGGGTGATCGTAGATCAAGGTTTCCACCATCGACCCCTTGGAACTTCCAAAAGACACCCTGCAAACAAGATCAAAGGAAACAATTTTAATCAAAACGTTATAACATTTCTAGGCCTACAAACAATAATGTTACATTCAAAATGGCGCCTAAATAATTCAACCAATGGGATGATCCAAAAAGGACATTGTGTGACACTTTCCATCCATTCTGATCCTTCAATTTCATCATTCACACAGCGAGAAATACACACATTAGGCATATTCCAAAAAACAAAAACAACAAATTCAGCGTATCATTTGCAAGATCAGCATGAAATTCCACCCATGAAATTCCGTCTAAAACTGCTACAGTGCGCGACGTAGAAGGGGCGATGGGCGTTGCCATTTATGGCACGTTCAAAGTTCAAACTCTTATCTATTGGCGAATTATGCAGTGCTGCAGAGAATATTTAGCATATTTTGGCTTTTTATTTTAATTATTTGGGCATAACTTTGAGCCATCAATTGTTGAAAATATCGCACGGCACGTGCAGTTATGAGTCATTTTTATTTTATTATTATTATTATTATTAAGCGTAAGCCTAGGCCTATGGACTTTTATACAAGGAAACTTCTCTCCAGGGAAACTAGAGGGAAATGGAGAAAATAGACACATGCATGTACTATTTGCTATTGGGTGTGGTCCGACTATTAAATCTACGAAAACGACTCATACGGCGTAATATTTGATTAGAAACATAACAGTCAAAATGATAGGCCCAGATGAAAAAACTAAAACACAGACAATCGAGCGAAAAAGAAGAAAAAATGGTAAAGAGCAAAAGAGACACCATTTAAAGAAAGCAATTGAAAACATACGCCGAGAAGTTCACTCGTCGTCGAAAGGTTCAGTCACCGAGAATACGTCGACGGGAAAAGCAAAAACAAAACTAGGCCTACAGTCTACTTGTACTAAGTGGCGACTAGTAAAAAAATGTTAACAGCAGTTAGATGTTAAAGTAAGGCGGCTCTGGTGGATACCGATGGCAATGCAGCCAAATATTTAAATGGAGTGAACTTTTCTAGTGAGAAGGTAGTGTCAGTGGGTTAGAAATACGCTACCGACAGCTGACGTCACGCAGGCAGACGACACAGCATTGTGTTATTTATTTAGTTCATCGTACAAGGCGTATATGGGATGTTTTTAAATAGGGCAAACATATCGCAAAAGTGAAACTGGGTTCATGTTGTAATACACTGTTGGGCTGTTGGCGTTGTGAGACATCGACATGACGTATGTTGATGGACTGATGGTTATGCAGAAGTTGAGGGTAGTTGTTGAAGCCGACTATTCAGGCACCAAAGGCTGCAGACGAAGGTTATGCCCCGCTGCGCTCGCTAGATGCATCACAAACACGAGGGATGGAGACCACCTTGACACAGTGTTGTTGCCACTGACGACCCCGCCCACCAACCCCAAAAAGCAAAACAAAAAAAACAAACCCTTTGAGAGCAGTTGCATTAACTATTCAGGCTATTCTGGGCGAATGGATATCAACTCTATGCAGAGATCAACTGAGATGACCAAGAAGGCCCGACCAAATAAGCAACGTGAATATCGTGAGATAGCCGAGGCAAATAACGAACTAGGCCTTGCCGGCAGTAACCTCTCTTACACCGAGAGGTCTTCACGCAGGCCTACCAGCAATAGGCCTATGCAGAGTCTACTGTGAGTGAACACTGAGCAGTTCACACATGCCAATCAGCCGGTTTCATTTCACTCCCGTATCATCATTATCAGTCCGTCATAAAATCATATAACAATGGGAAATTCATAAATCCTTGTTTTGATTACATAAATCATCGTTACGCAAGTCTGATTGAAACCATGACCGAGAAATCTAAGCAGTAGGCATGCAGGCTTTGTTCAGACTGGCGGCCCACATGAACAGAGAACACCCCGCATTCCTTGGAGTATTATTTTACCACTAGGACACCCGCGCCCACAAGTGGGCGTCCATGGGAGGAAACTGTTTTATGTTAACCCTATTGAAAAAAACACGGTCTGTGGACCACTTCCGGTTTGCCCAATACACTTAAGATGGTTTTAGGCAACTTACAGGTGGCCCTTAAGACTTAACATGCTGTATAGGACCACTTCTGGTAACTTCCTGTTAGCCCCACACACTCAAACATGGGGTTTCGGGCCTCATAAGGAAGCTTCACCGCGATCTCATATTACAATGTCACTTTTATATCTATATACAACAAGGCGCTTTATCTAGTGTTGGTGTGGCGCATTGGTTATGGTCTTCACCCCCACGGTGCCCCCCAATTCGGAGGTGTGAGGGTTCAAACCCCGGTGTGGAATAAGAAGTCGACGGGGCTTCTAATATATTTAGAAAAGAATGAGGATTTTTTGGAATATTTGAAAAAAATGCATTTTTGGCGCTAACGCCAGAAACGGCGCCAGTGCCATGGCCCTCGTAAACGGAGGGGGACGAACCCACGAGACTTTCTTAAGCCCCACCAACTTTAATAGATGGCCCGCAAGGGGTTCGATCCTGAAA